>WUAM01000287.1:48835-96748 GCA_024336885.1 Actenoides hombroni
GGAGGGCAGGGGGATAGGGGCTGGTGGAGACGGCTCCCACCTGAAGTCCTTGTCGCTAGATGTCATTTTCTCCAGCAGGTTGGAGATGTGGTACGAGGCGCTCGCCATGTTGACGGACCCGACCGGGGGGGAAGGGAGAGGAGGAGAAGAGAAGGAGGAGGAGGCGGCAACGTCTTCCCGGCCTCGCCGGCTCCACTTCGTCCGGTGCGGGGGACGGCCCTCGGCGGGGAGAGCCGAAGCCGGGACCGGCGGCGGGGGCGAAGGCGGCGGGGGTAGGCGGGCGCTCCGCCGCCTCCTGCGGCTGCGGCTGACACGGCGGGAGGGGCGGAGAGGCGGGCGGCCGCTCTCTCGCGCTCAGCGCCGGGTCAAAGGTCGATAGGGGCCCCCTCGCGCGGCCAGAGCCTCTGATTGGCTTGGCGAACGGGCGGGAGGTGCTCGCGGCCTCGTGACGCCAGAGCGTACGTGGCGCAGAGCGTGCGCGGGAAGTTTAGGCAGCCGTTGGAGAGTGGCGGGAGCGGGGCGGGGGCGGGAAGGGGGGGCGGCGTGGGGGGGGTGGCGGGGGGGGGGGGGGGGGGGGGAGAGGTGACGGCGGCAAAGCGGACGGTGACTACGCTTCCCGGCGTGCATTGCGCCCGCGTCGCGCCCGGGACTATTGGCGGTGTACCCCGGGACATGTAGTTTGACGGGACGGCGGGACCTCCGCGGCGCGTTGCCCTGTGGGAGGCGGAGCCTCGTTTTGATGCCGGGCTGGAGGCGCTTGGCCGTTGACGTTCTTGCGGGCAGGGCGCGGTGAGGCTAGGCGGGGCTGGGGGGCTCACCTTGAGGGAGAGCCGGCTGAAATAGCAGGTGTAAACTGGCTTCTCCACCCTAGATGCCGACCACATTCAGAGGGTTCCCTAGCACTCTGAATGCCGCTCGGTGCCCTGCGTGGGGCACCAGACACGGTGCTTTCTGCAGTGTGGCCGCTGCAATCCCACGACATACCCTAGTGTTACAGAGGCCACAGCTGCTGTTCCAGGCCCTCTCATACAGCTGAGCACACTCAGAAAAATACTTAATGGAAGCCAAAAGTGGCAATGAGAAAATGAATTCTCTTGGTAAATGAAGGAATGCTTCCAGCAGCTGTGGTTTGAAGAAAGCAGCTTGAGAATATGATGAGTGCCTTCAGGGATCTTGGAAGCCAAAGGGCACCTTTTAGAGAATTTTTATTTCTATGTACTTCATTGCTTTTCATGTCAATCGCATTACTTTTCTGGGCCTAACCCATGGTCTGTCTGCATGAGTAGATAACACAGACTGAGGAAATGATTCCACATGTTACATACTCCTTAAGGTTCATATTAAAATACAATAATGCTGTATAGCCTTAATACTTCTCAATTGCAAGTGTGTACAGCAAAACTTTGATCCTTCTCTATACATCAAAAAAATTTGAAGTAAAAAAGAAAATTTAAATACATATTTTTACATGCACTTGGCATCAGCCCTGCACAGCAGCTCGTAGAAAGCATGTGCCCTTTACTCATTTGGTAGAGAGAAATGTGTCATTGCCATGGCCTGTCACCCTGCTGCAGGGTACAAGCAGCTATTTTGGAAGACACTCATGCTCCTAGTTGTATGGCAGCTATGTTGGAGAGAGAGCTTAATATGTACTGGTCTCATACCCCAGAGCAGCTTGGTGACAGGTTAGCACTGTGCAGCAAAATGATGGATGGGGTAAGAAGGAGGTAGGCAGGGTGGTGTTGGATTAGTGGCATTGCAGTGGGATATGGTGCAGGGGTGAAGTAAGGGAGATGGGAGTAGTCAGGAGGGTGCCCAGAGGAGAAATGGGGGAGTGTCATTGGGTTATGGGTAGAGGAACTGCATGCAGTGGAAGGAAGCATTCAAGAGGAGAGCTGGCCCAGTGCTGATTGATTTTCAAACAGACCATTCACTCCTTTGGTTTGGGAATGCTTAATTTAGAGGTTACCTTTAGAGAGGGAAATTCTTTACTTCATTTTGCTTGAATGCTTATGTTCGGTATTCAAGGAAGCCAGCTGGAGCTGTAAAGATGAAGACAGTCTTGACTTGGTTGTGACAGCTGAAAATGATTTATGATGTCTGAATTATGATGATATTATACTACACTCAGAAAAACTATGTAACTCCTCTTTGAAGTACTGAGACATAAAAAGTTGAAGTACAAATGACATTTGGCACATTGATTCATATTTTGCCACATGAACATTAGTGCTGTTCTAAATCATTTTGGTGACCGTGACTTTTGAGCATCTTACAGTTCCCAGGAACAATTTGTTTCTGAGATGTCAGTGTCGCATTGTCAGTTCTCACATACTGTGGGAAAAGATCATTCTAAGCTGGTCTTTATTTACGCTCAAGACTTTGGTACTAAATAGGGATCGGGTGGTTAAGGGGTGGTGAAAGATCTGTTCCAAAAGTGTTCTGCCCACATGGTTACCACGATGCATTTTCTTGGACAAGCATGTTAAGGCCAAACAGACAATAGAAAATGTTCTGTGGCCAGTAAGGTCTTTATGTCGATTGCTGTTTTGGAGTAAGGCATTGCCAGTGGTCCCCATAAGCAGATCCACTCAAGCTGAGATTTAACTTTTTTAATCCTTACCCTTTCCAATTAGACACTAAAACAAGCTACTTCCCACTTTGGGAATGCTACATACATTTACTTGTAATGAGAGAAAAAAAATAAATCAGAACAATTACGGAACAGTTTTGTTCTGGTTTGCTCTACAACCTTGAACATTTTAAAATTATTTTCAAATCATTTAACATAATGCTTCCCATGCTGGTTTCCGTATGTTAGCCAGTTTATCCTGCCACTGCTTAAACATGATTTCCTATTAATACCAGAAACAGAGGACATCATGGAGGAAGTCAAAGTGGGTTTTGTTCAAGTACATTTATTACAATTGGGATTCAGCTATAGTAGATGCGATGTTCCAGAGGAAGTTAGACACAGAGAGAGGCTAATTGAGAAGAGATATTTTTCCATCTGATAGCAAACAACTTCACAGATGGAGAGGTACTCCTGATCTGTTCCCTGTAGATGTGCATATTAGAAGCTCTTGGTTCATTCACAAAGATATCTGAAAGCTTAATTAAATGCTGGAACCTGAAAGGATTTATCTTGCTTTACACTTGCAAATATATTCCCCAAATGCTGAAGAGAGAAAAGCACAGTTAGTTCAGAGATGCATTCAATTTGCCCTTTCACTTCACACAGGAGTTGTGAGCCCACTGCTCAGCAGAAGACATCAGGTATGTGCTGCATCTTCATCTGTCAGTATAGAAAGAGCTATACCACACAGCTTTACTCAGCTTAAAGGGAATCCTTTAGGATGACAAGTTTAAAGCTGGTTATCATTTTTTACAGCTGGCTTTGGGGAAATAAAAGGAAAATTGCTGCTCTAAGTCAAAAGTTGCTCATCGCTGCAAGCATTTATTTGAGCCAGAGAACCTCACAGTTGTGGTTTATCATTCATATACGTGGCTGACTTTGTACATCTGAACTTTGAATCTTTAAAAAGTTGCCTG
Source organism: Actenoides hombroni (assembly GCA_024336885.1). Lineage (NCBI taxonomy): Eukaryota > Metazoa > Chordata > Aves > Coraciiformes > Alcedinidae > Actenoides > Actenoides hombroni. Next base: position 52,388 of record WUAM01000287.1, read on the forward strand.
CAAAGAAACTCTTTACAGATTTCTTGGCTGATTGTATTAACAAACCACAGATGGTGTCAAAGAAGTGATCTAAATATGAAAGAAACAAAAAGGTATGTTTTTAGCTTAAAGCAAACAAATTGAAAAAGCAGCATAACTTGCACTTTAACAGTCACATGGGTAAATGTGTCTTTCAGGACATTAAGCTTAATCACTGTATTGGATTGTATAAAGTAGTATGTTCCAAGAGATGGAGGTGAGTTAACTGTAGAAATGAAAACTTGGCTTTGGTATCTTAATCATAACAATGCTCTCTTAAACGTGGTGGTTTGGTTTGTTGTTTTTTTTTTTCCCACTAGTTTTCTATTTACCTTATTTGTAAAGTTAAATGACATTCCATAGCAAATTATGGCAATTTTCAAAGTAGGGCACATTTGGAACTAAATAAATCATCAGCTGCCTTTCACCTCATAAGGAAAAATTTTAGTGAAGTTTTTCTCTCCTCCTAAAGCTGAAAATTTGTTCACATGCAAGTTAAGAATACCAAAAGCATTTTTCCAAAAGCAGTTGGTGCTACTATGCTGATTCTCACAACAGTAGAAGATACCGTTGTTCTCATCTAGGAGAGATTTCTACATGCTTACCAAGAAGAATAAATAGTATCTAGAGCTGTGAACTGCCTGGCCTTTCCTTCTCAACCCAGATAATCCACTTCTGTAAAGCAAAATAAAGCAAAGCAAAGTGTTTGGGTATCTGATTCCATCAGCTTTCAAAAGACAAAGGTCAGGAAAACAGTGCTGAAAATAATATATGCATCTGGTTAAGTAATGGACTGAATCAACTGTCAAATGGGTTGAAATTGCCTCTCTTTAACAACAGAGCTCCAAGAGCACCCTCATCATAAGATTACATTTCAGGAAACATAATATCTTGCAAGAAAAAAAAAAAAAAGTCTTTTAATTAAAATAAAAACCAAACAAACACAAAAATGCTAAAAGAAATCTCCCTTCTGGTTGCTAAACACTGCACAGGTTTTTGCAGCATTTGTAGTCAAAACTTTTCAAATACATAGCACAACCACCAAAAAAATCCCAACAAACCGAATCTTTCAAATGAAATCTGATTTGAAATATGAGCCAGAAATTTAGATTCAAAGATTTTTATCTTTGTATTATTTTCATGCCAAATGAACTTGGCTCACAGAACAAAAGATTTTTTCTTAATACCTCCTCTGAAAATCAGTCTAGTCTGTTTTTCTTTTTGCTTGGCCATTTGCATTTTCATTCCTTATCATAACTCTAAATTTGTAATTCCTTCAGAGCCAATTATTTTTCCCTTTATGTCAGCACACCCAGCTTTCTTCATATAATGATCTCAGCAATGCTTGTACTGGAGATGCTTGTCTCCAGTACACTTAAAAGCACTTGTTTAATTGGAACTTCTGATATTGAACAATAGTCTTTGTGTTTCAGAAGTCATAAAAATACAAATTATTTTAAGTTTTTGACTATCTATGCTTATTAGAACTAGAAGTAACTGTGCTATGGATTTTGTTTATTCTGGATCTGGCATTTCAGGAAAGCCTTGACCATACCGATAATGTAGAAATTTCAGAGTTAGTACATTGGCTAATTACAATGTGAGTCAATGTTTGTCAAAGTGGACGTAAGGGCTAATCTGTTTCATTTCATAACATTTTAAAGCACTACTGTTGTTTTGTTGTTTTTTGCTTCAGAGTGCTTCATTTTAGGCCAATAGAATGTGCTGTCTCCCTCCCTCATTTATTAGACTGTAAGTAACAACAAAGTTGAAAGAATACAAATAGAATTATTCATCCATGAATCAAGGTGAGTTGAGAGGGCTAAAACTTAATTGGAAGGAATGAATCTGTGGGACAGAGTGTAACTTTGCGGAGTCTGATTTCGTGAAGCAAAACTGACTCATCCGCAGGATCATCCAAGGTAAAATGACTCAGTGACTCTCCTCTCAGAGCAGATGATGCCCATCGCCAGCCTACTATCACTTGAACAATGAATGTAGTCAAGATATGTCTCTGTTGGCTGTCACAAACTGACTCGTGTTTTGATCTTTTTCATACTTCATGATCTGTGGACATTTTACTGTAGAGCTGTATTAGTCTTTAACTCACATGCTGGAGCTGAATGGCACTTAATACATGATGTATCCTTTTCTCTTGAATTTGTTATTTGAGACATAAATTAATAGTAATGACTCAATAGACACTGCCATGCACATTCTCAGAGCCAAAGAATTTAAACCCATCTTTTGACTTCCGTATGCTCTGCAGGAGAGGCTTCTCCAGATGTCCTTACATAGGTGACTGTGGTTTTCAGACCTGTACCATATAATGGTATCACATACCTGAGCCGCTACCATTCATGTCTTCCTTAATCAGGAACACACACTTGCTGATCTTCATTAGAGGCTCTTCTGGGACAGAGAAGCTCTACATTTGATCAACTCAAAAGTTCTTTGTTGGTTTTTTTTTTTAGTGAACTGAAGTATATTTAGCACATAGGAAGTGGTTATTATCCACAAAATTTTCTCAGAGTACTAAGTTCAAATACTGATTAGAGCCTGTCTGCGTAGTTTCCTCTCGTTACTTATTTTTGCAAAAAGAACAAGGGCATAGCATGGCAACAGACTGGAAAACTGCTGTAAGATTGCTTTTGCTGTTTGCGCCAACAGAACTGCCACTTCTCTCTTCAAAGTCTTTTAGTACTTTGAATTGAAACCTTGACAGAAGTCAAGATCTAACCCCCAGAACATATGAATCTGCTGCTGTGTGAGAAAGCTACATACCTCCTTGTCCTCATTAGAGTTTTACCCAAACTTAGTCACCTTAGCCTAGCTTGTTTGTGCCATGACCACTTCCACTTTATCCTGAAGGCAGAGCTGCTGGCATGTCCAAGGTCTTTCCGTTTTCTGGCTGTCCTGCACACAGGTGATGGTACCAAAGAAGAGACAATGACAAATCTCTTCAGCTCCTCACTGAAGAGCTTTGTGGGTGTAAAGATTTGAACAGAAGCAAGAAGTAGTTTTAATTGACAGTTTCTTTACCGTGAGGTATTGGACCTTGGGGCTTAGTGTCTTTCAACATGACTTTGCTCTTTGATATAATTCATTAACTACATGTTTGTGTGCTAGAATTAGTTAACACAGAGTAGTAAGTGTGAAAGTTGTTTAAATACACGTTATTAGGCTATTCATATAATTCTAGGATTAGTGGCCATGTATTATAATAGCAGGGTATAGTCTAAGTTTAGGAGATATACGAGACAGCATATGTTTGAACTTGTCAGAGCCACCATTAGAATTTTTAAACCCTCTGGGTACATACAATTTCTTTTCCTGATGAATATGTATAAAATTGAGTAGGACTGCCAAGTATTGGTGGCTCATTTGAGAATTTATGTATATGAATAGTAAATACAAAACAAAGTATCAAAAGAAGCAAGAATACCAGCCAAGAATCTCATATATCTCATGTGCATTATTCAAGTGGGAAGAGGCTCTTAAAAGAAAACATCTGCAATTAGTTATGATACTTTTGAAATCATTACATGCCAGTGAGAAAAACATATATCAAAAAGAATATGTTTAAATTTCAAAACTATCTTAAGATATGCCTCCTGTTGTTTCATTATCTCTTGGGGGCTTAATGATGCCAGTAGCTCTCACTGAGAGAACTGGCATTTTTTAATGACTTCTATTGCAAAAGTCAACCCACGCTGATACAGTCAGATACAGAGGAATGTCATTTCCAAAATGAAACTAGTTCTCCAAAACATCGTAGTCTTTTCATGCATTGAAATGTTGAGTCCTATTACTGACGTTAGAAACAACATCTCCCGCCTGTCACAGTCAAGGTGACCTATATGATTTTTCATTTTTTTACAACTTTTGTGATACTGCCAGTTTAAGGGCGTAATTTTATCTCTGCATTCAGTTATAATGGTACCAGATCAGGGCTTTGTTCTGTTATTATCTTGTAGAGGCCAAAATTAGTAATTTTTAAAAGATTTTTGTGTTACTAGCTGATGCTTCAGAGAGCCTGGAACAAATATATTGTAGAAGCAATATCATTTGGAAGGATGAGATACAGGGAGACAATTGTCTGCTCACATATTGCAAGATAAAAATGATTTTGTCTCTCAATGATTTGTAAGAATGTCTTCAAAGTCCATTCCTACAGTGTTTCTGGAGGCAGTGCTTTCTTTAGCAACAGAAAGAAATAAGTTTGTTTCTTTGCTTTCTTGTACCGGCCGTTGTCATTTACCCCAGCACGTACACAGTGTGAAAAATCACAGTGTGATGGCATTTTGCAGTCACTTTGTCCTGTTGTGAATAGTGGCACTGTCTGCAGGTGCAGTGGCCATGGAAGATGCAATTCTGCAGCCTTACCCTCTATCAGGAGGCCATCTAAGCATGTTGCCCAGACAGAACCACTGTGAGAGCAGGAACTAGTGTCCCTCCACTCTCTCTTGAAACCTGTGTTGCCAAGGAGCAGAGAAACAGATGGAGAAGGACCTACTGTAATCTGCCAGCTTTGTACATGGCCGAGTTTCTTGTCCTTTTGAAATACAGGATGTTATCCCTTCCATATTTGCCATTGTGAACAGACCACAGAGATTCATTGGTCTCAGGTCCTTTTCTTATGTTGCTTCCATTCATCACTCTTTTGTCACCACACTCTGCTTTTCTGTGTGGTGTTAACAGTGTCATTCTGGGAACTCAGTAAAGGCCAGAACCAGCATCAGCAGCTGAGACCAAAAGAGAATTTTCATTATCCCTTAACAGTGTATAGTCTGAGGCATCTAGCTGAGAAGATGTGATAACATCTTGGAGGAATAGTTTGTACATGCTTCAAGGTCAGCTTGTAAATATAGCTATTTTATTGCAATGGAAATATCCCATTTTAGTCAATGTTCAGGACCAGGGCATTACTAGAAAGGCAGGAATACCTACAGGAGCAATTTTTTTCTGTTCGGAACTATTTGTCCACAAACTGATGCAGAGAGTTTTGTTTCAAGAAGCTAACTCCAGAATTACATTTCCTTGAGGTGACTTATTTAGTAGTACAGTAGTGCAGTACTTGCAGGTCAGTCAGAGAAGGTTGGCACTGGTCCGTGGTTTTTCAGACTTCTGGGAGAACAGTGAATTCTGAAACATGGTTTGGTTGTGTGAGCCATCTTGATTGATTCAAGGCTGGCTTAAATACAACAAATCACTTAAGTACATTACTTACTTTTAAACCAATCAGAGCATTTTTATGGCTTCATGTTAAGTGTGCGCTTACGTCGTTTGCTGGAGAAAGATGTTAAGTATTGCAGGTGTGTCAAGCAGGAAGAAAATCCATATCACTGTTTGCTAAGTGAGATCTGAGGCTCAGATCTTCTTTTAATTAGTGTATTTATTTTGCATGCTTCAGATGTTTCAGTTTCCTTAATGCTTCCAGTTTCCTTAATAAGAGCCCTGTTTGCCAAAGTTCTTAGCCCAAGTTAGCACTGTATAACTCAAATGCCATCTCCAGCATCTGGCAGGGTTAAAACTTAACTGACACATATGCAAAAACAAGTGAAGCCTGGGATGGTGAATACATTTCCAGAACCATGTGAACTGATTGAATATGGCATTAAATCCATTTGATTCTCTTTTATTAGCACACACCTGGATGTCCAGATAGGTAATTCAGAGCAAATGTGTTCCTTTGAGTGATTAGAAACAACTGGAATGAAAATCCATTTTCACATCAATAGCTAAACACTGACAAAAGGAGCAAATATTATGCTGAGCCATGTTCTAATCTGGGAACAGGTGATAGAAACACATATCTATCTTTCAAGATAAACCATTGGGTCATATGATCCACTGTTGGAAGACTGAAGGAAAAAGAGCTGAGTGTTGCAATTATTCCTACATTTCCCACCAAGTAAAACGTCTCCTGTAAAATTGCTCTGTTTGTAGCTTCTGCCTCAAGATAACTTTTGTACCTGCTGCTCAAAGATTAAATTACATCTGTTGAAAAGAAACTGCCACTTAGGGTCACACATGTTATCAACTGACATTTTTTCTTTATTTGTGCAGCTAGGGCTACTGAATTAGGAATTCTTTCTCTTCATTTTGAGCTTTATTATGGTTCTTTATCATAAAATATTTTTTTGGAGCCAATGAAAGTGCTGAGGCTTTAAGTTTTATCGCTGGAAAAAAGCAAAAAGAGGGAATTTTTTTCCCTAGCTTTCTCTACAATAATATATCTGTATTATTAATACTTCAGTCACATTCATCCAAAACCCACTTAGATAACCCAAGAAGTTACATATTCTCATTAAATACTCAATTCTTTCACTGTCATCTCTGGTAAGCACTTTACTCCCTGCCACCCTCACCCCTTTCAGTGACATTATTGGCAGAGTAATCTTTACGTCAAGCACCAGTTCAGCATCCTTCTTGATGTGTGCAGAGCACATAAGAGCAATAACAAAGAACAAACAGTGGCTACTTCTGAAAAAGAAGTTTTATACATAGAGGTGTTCTCCAATACATGTCTTTTAGAGTATTTGCAGGAAGCTTATAATGTGGGTACGCTTCATGTAAAATAATATTCGTCTAATAAAGTTATTTGATGACAACTTTAGTTCTTTAACTTTGTACAGGTCTTATTCTAGAATAACTCTTATGGACACACTCTCAGTAACATTCAACATTAGTAAACTACAGAATTATCTACAGTCACAGCTTTTTAATATGAAAAAATTGACTAATTAGAGTCCTTGGCAAAAAGGCAAAGGAGTAATGGCTGAATATACACCACCGCTTTTAACAAACTGATACAAATGGCTCAGTCCCTCAGGGTTGCCTCCTTAGTGATACTTTCTGTTTTGACAAGATCATTTACACAAGCTCTTTTGGCACATATGGTTGGTGGCATGTAGAGTCACGTAATCCCCAGCTTTTCATGCTTCTTCCCATCAGGGAGTAAAATTTTTGTGTAAATAGAATCAGGTAATGATTCAAAATGAAAGTTAGTAATTTGATTTTATATGTTGTTAGATGTTGCAGTCTTGGCATACTTTCAGAGCTACTTCCAACTGAAATCCACCAACTTGCTATCTCATGTGTGTTTGTTTTATTTACCAACAGTGCTCATGAAAATCTAATGTAAGAGGTTTAAAATGTATTTACTGTAATTCACATGTCTGATCTTAAGAGCCATCCTAATTTATGCTCGATATAAATGCCTAAAGAATAAAACTGTGCTTCTAGGAATGGGAGCAAAATAGGGCTTCAGCAAAAAAAAAAAATATTCTCAGGTTGGGTCATCAAATGGGCTAAGATTTTCCAGGGCATTTCCAGTGATTAGGGAATGCTAACGAAGTGCAAAAGAAACGAATGTTGCCCTAAGTGCTGAATGATATCAAGAACTAATGGAGCAATCAGCCCTTCTTGTTCCAAAGACTCATATTTTACAGTGGAAGGAGAAAAATGTGGCAATCATAACCTATAACAGGATGATGGAAGATGCAGTGAGAGTGATATTCCATTGAAGTTCATATTTCATTTTTCACTGAAGATCAACAAGTTCAACAACAGCTGAAATCAAATTTTTATAGACAGTTATTGTTCCAGCTGTCATTACTTTTTCATTACTTGCCATCAATGAATATTTTCAAGCAGCAGATTGAGTCTTTAACTAAGTTTTTCTCAACCAGTGCACCAAGACATGCTTAGAAAGGAAATGCTGGAAGATTATTTAATAGGCAGTGATTTAAACATGGGGAAGAGGTAAAGGGAATAATAAAACCAGTGTGCACTGAATTGCAAACAGGAAATAGTTTCTTATTGCTAGTAGGGCTGCATAAAAATAGAGATTCAAAACAATGGATGTGCTTCATGTCCAATTGATGCTGACAGAATTAAGGTTCCCAATATGTAAGGTTGAGTCACACTGTGTGCCAGTTGTGGTAGTTTTTCTCTGGCCTGTAAAAAAAAATCTTGTGATTCCAATAATAAAAACAATTTCAGTCAAAAGCTGCAGCTTAATTCTTATCCCTTCAAACAAAACCCAAGGAGCTGATGGCACAGAATGTACGGGAATTATATATCACATCAGTGCAGGATGATCTAATTTGCTCTGATGCAGAAGTCCTGAAGAAATATGCTGCTAAGGCGATCCAATCAACCAGGGTTTATTCTTTTCCTGTTCTAGTTTAGAAAGTAAAAAATAAAAATATCTGAAAACTAAAGCTATGCCCTCCAGAGAGTTACCTTATCACAAAATCAGTCACAAATAAACTGTAGAAGTCTTTCAGGGAAAATAGACATTGACTCCATCCTGGTGATGTTATCTTCATTTTAGAGCTTCAGTAATGATATTTCAGAGGAATTCATAATGAACCCACAAAAAGGGAGAAGTCTGGAAGTTTCACTTTAATTTCATACATGAATTACAACAAGAGCTCCCAGACTGAGACTGTCTTCTCTAATGGTAGTAAGCAAACCTATGCCTGAAGAGCTATGTCAAAAAAAATCTTGCTAACATAAATAGTGTACCAGAATGGTTTCAGTGTTCATTTGGCCAAACACAAAGGTACTGAAGTGTGATGACTTTTTCTGCTACTAATAATACAACTAAGTCTGAAGATCTAGAAGGCTCAGTATGCTTACAATTGGGCATGGCCTCTTTTGCATCTAGAGTAGCAATTCAAATCCAAAATAAGTGAATACAACAGTGATTAAATTCTGTTGCCACATCTGTTCTCAGTGAATTGGTCTCAGAGTTCCTGGTAAACAGGTTTTGTATCACATGCAAAATGTCTCACCATAATTGTCACCCTCCTGATCCTCGGAGAAAGAACTAATATTGACTGGAGCAGGCAGGAAGAACAAAATTCTCACTGGTTCCATAGGTTGTTCCCCTTTGGGCAACAGATTTACATCGAGGAATTGGGCCAGGAATAGCAACAGAAAGCTTGTAATGCTTCCCACTTACAGCTTTTAGTACCAGCCTTATGGTTAGCTAAACTTGGTCAATTTTGTTTCAGTATTCTTCATGAGCATTTGAAAGGCATTTTCAGATCTATATAGAACAACTAAATTACAGGTAAAAATTCAGCAACTAAGGAAATCAAAGCAAGAAATCTGTTAATTCAAGAAAATACATTTCAGATTTGCATTCTACTCATTCTCTCTCAGTAATAATTTATTCTTATGCAAGAGGTCATTAACCTGATTAACAACCCTAAATCTAAATGTTTTCCTTTTAGAGAAATGTAGTGAAAATACCCAATCTTCCTTCCATTCCATTTTCTTTGATAGGGAAATACATGAACCAGGATTTTTCTCTCACAGTGACAACCACTTGTTTAGCCATTAGCTACACAAGATCTAAATTTGGGACCCTCAAACCAGGACACTTACTATGTCTGTATACAGTCTTATTATCTGCTGAGTCTGATTATATTCTGATCCATGTAATCTAATGACTGTGACCACAGGTGGGACATTTCAAGGATATTTCAACTTTCATTGCCATTTGACAGCAAGCAGAAAGTGTCACTGCAAAGTTATTTGTCCATCTTGATCTTTTTTTCTCCTAATCAGAAACAAGAGGAAAGTCCTTGAGAGGATAGTTCAGCTTCTACATCCCCGTCTTCCATGTTTTACCTGCCACACAAACCATGTGGTTGTTTAAGAGACAGGTCACGTAAAAGAAGCAAAAGCTAGGGCTACTCCTAAAAGCCTAGTGACAGTTCAGAAGCCCTCCACCCCTTTCACTTGCCTCTCATTTGAATTGATGCTTTATTATAAGTTACTGTTCTTAAGAGATGTTGCATTTCTGTATTTCCCTTGATATGTTTTGTCTTGTTCTCACCTATATCGATGTTCTTTTCAAATTCATAACCTGGAAGCGAAGGCCAAAATTTTTCTAGCTCTAGAAGCAGATGTATTACTTATTTTCCTTGAAGTATTGTAAAACCCACCTCTCTGCCAGAGATGTTCACTGAGAGACATCAGCCAATATGGTGTTCCAGGATTAATTAAAGAGTTTGTCTACCAGACATTCTTTAAGTCTGCTTTTTCTCATTTTATTTTAACTTTTTGGCATGTAATAATATTTCCATACTTATTAAATCCTCACTGATAATTACAAGCAAAAGAGCAATTAGCAGCAGACCACTTAGTGGCAAAGGATTTATAATTTGAACTGTTTACCATTCAGAGATGACATAATGTGACGACAACTTGTTTCCAGCCCATTGGGCTTTTTAGTTGTTAGAGTGGTATGGCCCTATAAATTGATATGGCCCTATAAATTGATGCAAAACTGCACCAAATGAAACTTCATGTCATCGATATTGTTCCAGTGGATCTTCCAGCTGAGGCAGTCTCTGTTTCTCCACCCTATATTTGTATTAAAAGTACAATCATACCTGTACAGTAGTACATCAGGTGTTTCCCAAAATCAAAACCTAATTTCACTGCTTATCACTGTGTGTTGAGTGACCTGTCCACATGTTGCTTCCTGCTCTTATTAGAAAATAGCCCAAGTGTTATGAGTTGGCATAAATAATATTTCTTAGTCAGAGAAACCCTGTGGTGGCTGAGATCTATTGAGTTTTTCTACGCTTGTTTTCTATGCTCAATTTAGTAGAAACTTTAATTATCTGTCTGGAGGAACATAGTTTCTGTGTTCCAAAAATAATATTGCCATTTCAGGCACAGTTACTAGTCCAGCAAATGCAGAACCCTCATCAGTCAGTTCATATATGAAAGAAGGAAAAGATTTGATGATTCATACAAAGAGCTCATCCTGAATGAGAAGTTCAGAGCAAGTATTTGAACAACTCTCTGATCATGGACTCAGCAGGAACCAGAATATCTCAATTTTCTAACAGCCCTTTGGGCTTCAAATGTTTCAATCCATTTATGTATGGGAAAGAATACACAGAGGCACTTCCAGTTTTATAGGAATAATTATCAAATTTCTTTGCCTCTTCTAATATGCATCAGAGAAAAGATTAGGAAACAGTGCTGGATAACCAAAAAGGAGAGTGCTTGGAAAAGAGAAGACACCCTCCAGGCTTTAAGTGTTGATGTCCTTCTAATAATTGGATACTTTAGTCTGTTGCTTTTTTGCCTTGTTTACATTGCATTTCTTGAAGAGCACTTCTCCCGTGTAAACCTTACTATCAATTGTCGCTTTTTACTGTCAGCTATCCCACTGAAAACTGCATAGAAAGCTCAGTACATTTATGATAGAAATCTAGTCATCTAAAATAAATTTGGTATCAGTTTGTGTAGTTATACCAGGAAAGAAAAGATTAAGGACCCAAGTTCATAGATCCTTTTAAGATGGGCAGGTAGCAGAATACTGTCATGACAGTTTTAATGCTGTTGCTCCACTAAAAAGCCACGTAGATCTAAGCTGTCTGTGTCAACCTGAAGACTTGCAGTGGCACAGTGCCCTTTCAAATACTAGTTTAAGGCTCATGCAAAAGGGAGTCTGCTATCTTCTACTGATGAATGTTTCCTTTCTGATGCATCTGCTATGTCTTTCCAACCAAGTATTGACCTAATCAAAACTCATTTAGCTTATGAAAGCTGATATGACTATGGCCTGGCAGGTATGGTTTGGAATATTTTAGAACATTTTAGAACTCAGCAGAAGAAAACATGTCCACTTTTTATTTTAGACTTCCAACCCTGGGCATGCATTATGATTCATGAAGAACAAGTACACTGATGTTTTTAATAGGGAACCAGAGAGGATCAGTTTAGAGGATGTGATATTTTTTAGATTTATTTGCATGTCTAAGTACTTTTTCCATCTAACTGACATGACAGGAAACTCTCGTTTGCTTTACACTTTAAGTGTAATGAAAAACATTCTCCGTCATCTATCATGAATATACACATCTGTGGCTTTATAACGAGCTTTTGAGGCAAAACCAGGGAGCCTGGGAAAGCTTTGTATGGCTATACTTGTTGCATAGAAGTCCTATAGATCATTGCCTACATAGTACTTACCAGCAGTTTTGCATCATCAGAAGAGGCTGGAGCATCCACACCTATGATTTATTGCAGAATGACAAGCGCAGACACTTGATTTAATTCCTCTGAAATTAATGTTCACTTTTAATTTGCTAACACTAAGTCAAAACAGATAAATCCAGCAAACCAATCAGACAAGTTTGTTTTAAAGAGAAAGGATGTGTTTCTTTAATTAAAAAAAAAAACAAAAAAAAAAACCCACAACTATGCATTAAGACAGTTAAAACATTTACTCCTACACAGAGGCTAGAAAGCACAGTTAGCCAGGCAATATTACTTATTTACATTATAATAGAGCCTCCTGCTTTATTGGAAGGAGGGTCCTTTCTGGAGGCGATCCCTACCCCAAAAAAACAATGCAATCTGTGTCTATTAAAAAAGGCATAAAACTTCTCAAGATAGCAAAGGAGCATTCGGGCATTGAAATGTTATGACTGCTCTGTCCTACTCTGGGAAAAAACTAGTCTTTATGATAGATTGCAGGCATCCATCTGGTATGTGTGGGGGCTACCAATCCTTTCCTCCTTTACTGGGGAGATGTCTGTCTTTTCACAGAGCTCATTCTTCCCTGCCCGGCTGCCTGCACATTAATAACAAGGAACAGAAACCATTCAGTGATTGATACCAGCTTATGCTAAACAGTTTTCCCTCCTGTTTCCAATAAACACGATTGTTAAAATATAGTGTCTCAGAACATTCGTTCCACACACCCCCCCCAGCCTGCCTTAGATGTCCTTTAGCTGCTCCTTTGTGATGGTAATGAAACTAAACAGCATTTCAAAGCCAGCTTTGATTAGCATGATAACCATGTAGTGGCTTGATGGTCAGAGTGGAATGATTATCTGTCCTTCCAGCACCACCAGCTTCGAAGAAAAGTTATACAACCTGTTAAAATGCATGGATGGATGGCTATGTGTATGTGTATGTATGTGTATGTGTTTGCATTCACATAATACATGCAGGTGTAACTCGGGTATCAGTAAAACCTGACATGGTCCATTCATTGATATTCCCCCTTAGAACAGTGTTTTCTAGATGCCCAGGCTAATTGCACCAATTTGCCACAATTTGCCTGGGCAGTGCATATGCATTTAAAAAGGAGACAGGAGGTGGGATTGCAGCAGAGCTCAGTAATTACTCATCATGTAGAGCATCATCACATGCTGCTAGTCAAGCCACTGGGCATCGCTGGAGATGGGACATCTGGAAATGGTGTACAGCAGGAAGACTGCAGAAAACTCAGTGTCTCGAGACCCATGTAACAGTGTCAGCATGCACACCAAGGGCTGAAACTAAAATGCCATGGCACCACTAATACAGTCTTCCAAATCAGATCGTTTACGGCAAGAGTCATATCGCCATGAAAATCAACACATTTGAGTTTATACTGAGATTGTGCCCCTTTCCACCTTGTAATATTTATTCCTTCCTTCTGAAAAATAAATGCAAGACAAAAGTTTATTTCTGGACTGTTGTTATCTGACATGGGTTGTGATTTTAAGAGGTTATAACAATACAACGGGATGGGATGAGCAGTAGCCCATTGGCTATTTCACAGTAGTTAGACTTTATGTTACATGACTGACTCCCCTGGTTTAATTTCTTTTTTAGTTTCAGCTTTCATTTTCCCCTTTTTTCATTATTTGGAGCATGAACGTGAAAAATTGCCTTAACTGAAAGAGTGTTTTCTCTGGATTTCTTTTTTATAATGTCTGTACATATTTTGGTAGCCCTTTGGGATGCTGCATGTTAAGCAAATGTATGACAAGTGACATCTTGGTAGTCTGTAAATACTTAAATGACAGAACATGGAGAAGCTTCATGCCATCTCTATTAGCAGTGTATGTATCTGCAATCCAAGGAGAAAGTAAGAGATGAGTAGGTATGTTAGAGAGGCAACACCAGATTAATTCAGAAGCATCATGAAGCTGATCACTATGATAAAAAACAGTGTCATGTCTGTAAACGTACTCCGAACTGGGGGTTATGGTTACTACAGAATACCAAAAAGCCTTACAAAGAGGTTTATCTGCTGTATATCTAGAAATATAAACAGCATGAATCCCATACACACTTTACAAATGTTTTCTGATTTATTTCTTGTGTGACTGTTTTTACAGAAGTCAGTAACTAGGCATTAAAATAACAGATAAAATTCAGTAAGTCTAGGTACATGGGAAAAAATAGTCTTAATTTCACAAATGAAACAGTGGAAGTGTCTAACTCAGGGGTTATATGTAGGAGCTATAATATATGTGGGTTTAGGCAACTATTAGCTAAATACTCAAAACAAGTCAACAGAATACAAGGAGTTATTTGGAACAGAAAAGGAAACAGAGAGTAGCCTGATGCTGCTGTGTAAAATTATGGATGTGTAGGGTCAACAGTTGGATGAGTATGGAGGGACTAAGCAAGTGGGGAGCAGCTCTGAAGAAAAGGGCTGCTTTGAGCAGGAGGTTGGACTACAGACCTCCTGAGGTCCCTTTCAGCCTGAATTATCCAGTGATCCTGTGTTTCACACAATGCATAGCTAAGGTGTACTACTCCGCTGCAGGATGATGCAGACATTTTAGGTCAATGTGGGTTTCAGAAGCTCAACAGGATCACCCAAGGGAAACACACTGCTGGTTTGGGTCTGAACACCAAAAACATGGAGGGTGGGAAATGTTAAGAGGAAATATTACTGTAGGTTTGCTATAAGCTCATATTCTTCCTTGGGCAGCAGTATATGGCCACTGTCAGAGACAGGTTACTGGGCTAGATCACAGAATCACAGAATGGTAGGGTTTGGAAGGCACCTCTGGGGATCACCTAGTCAAACCCAACTGCGAAAACAGGTTCACCTAGGACAAGTTGTACAGGGTGGTGTCCAAGTGGGTCTCCTCCAGAGAGGAGGAGACTCCACAGCCTCTCTGGGCAGCCTGTTCCAGTGCTCCATCAACCTGACAGTAAAGTTTTTCCTCATGTTTAGGTGGAACTTCCTGTTTTCTAGTTTGTGCACATTGCCCCTTGTCCTAATACTGACCGCCACTGAAAAGAGACCAGTTGCATCTTCTTTACACCTGCCCTTTAGATATTTATAAGCATTGATAAGATCCCCTCTCAAACTTCCCTTCTTCAGGCTAAACAGCCCCAGGTCTCTCAGCCTTTCTTTGTCAGAGAGATGTTCCAGTACCCTAATCATTTCTGTAGCCCTCCGCTGGACTCTCTCCAGTAGCAATTTGTCCTTCTTGAACTGGGGAGCCCAGAACTGGAGAAAGTACTCCAGATGTGGTCTCACTGGAGCAGAGCGGAGTGGGAGGAGAACCTCCCTCGACCTGCTGGTCACACTTTTCTTATTGCACCCCAGGATACCAATGGCCTTCCTGGCCATCAAGGGTTCACTGCTGGCTCATGGTTAACTTGTTAACCACCAGGACAAACAGGCCCTTCTCCATGGTGCTGCTTTCCAGCAGGTCCACCCCTAACCTGTACTGGTGCATGGGGTTATTCCTTCCCAGGTGCAAGGCTTAACACTTGCCCTTGTTAAACTTCATGAGATTCCCCTCCACGCAACTGTCCAGTCTGTCTGGGTCTTGATAAATGACAGCACAACCTTCTTGCATATCAGCCCCACCTCCCAGTTTCGTATCATCAGGAAAACTTGCTGAGGGTACACTCTATCCTTTCTTCCAGGTCCTTGATGAATATGTTGAACAAGAATGGACCCAGTACTGACCCCTGGGGAACACTGCTGGCTACAGGCCTCCAACTAGACTCTGTGCTGCTGATCGCAACCCTAGATGGACTGACTGTCCATCTCCCAAACCATTATAGCTCTTTTTTGTATAGCTCTTTTTATTTGTATAAAATACGATATCAGCATGAGCTACAGTTTCAAAGCTAAAATTTTGCAGAGCTTTTAATTACAGGGAAGCACAGTTTTTAAAAATGTCATCCATACCCTTGGAAGGAATGGTAAAATAATGACGCTTTTCATAGTATTTTTTCTCAGTCAAATTTCATAATGACAGTATTTGGGGAGGAAACTGAAGATTGTAGCTTGTTACCAGAAAGCACCAGAAAAGTTGTGAAGAGATCTATTTTCTTTTTTTAATTTTTTTTTTTTACTTTTTCAAAAGTTCAACAAGTTCATTGCAATCTGCCTTTCAAGGTCATCCATCTGAATTAATGATCTTCTTAGCTCCACCAGTTCTGATTTTTTGAATAAAATTGTAATTAGCAGCCTTTTAAGCACCAGCTGTTCTATTGAAACATGATACTGGTGGTGTACTCAGTCCTGGTGGAAAAATATCTATGAGCTGCTCTTCACTGAAGCCTCACTTGCTGATTGCAAGGAGGATTTATGGTCACAGAATTAAAGGGACCATGACCAGATCCTTTACAGATACAGTTGCCTCTCTCCTTTTGTGAATTACCCTGTTCAAACATGCATTTGAACCTCCCCTGTATTCATTACTTACAAGATAAGGAGAAAAAGGAAAGTACAATATAATATAGTATAATGTGCAGAGGAATAATCTCTTAGCTTGTCCACATGATGACTCAGATCATATGAATGCACAGAAACAGAAATACTTCAGGGAAATGTTTGTTTCTTGTCATTTAGCAGCACCCATTATTTAACAGCACGTACTGTCTTTATCGACAGGAGACCAAGGTTAACATTTAAGGTTACAATCTATGTACAGTAGGATGCAATGCTAGAGAAAAAAACAGTGATGAAAAGAGAAGCTGAAGAAATGCAATTCTAGCAGGATTTGCAGGAGAATTGAAAGGCTGATTGGCACAGGAAGTGGCATGGGAAAATAAAAGCAAGAGGTAGAATTTGTCTTGGCAGGAAAGTGATGTTCCACTATTAGAAAAGCCTGCAGGCCAAGAAGAAAAAAAATCCTGTGCTGAGATTTAACATAGATTTTCAAACTGCTTTAAAGCTCAGACCCTACACTAAATATCTTCCTCAAGAACATACAGTTTTAGCTGTACAGAAATTTTCTGTCAGGTTCAGAGAAGCCAGAGACCAGTGCTTATTTATCATCTCAAACTGAGATGATGGCAGTGTCTGGTGCAGATGGGTGAGATGAGAGGAGCAGTCAGGCGTTGGGGTGTGCCTGCCAAGTGCTGCAGCCCTGCCTCCCCTCCTTTCCCCTGAAAGATTTTTTTCTTTACATATTATATTATAGTGTATTTTCCTTTGTTTCTTCTCTTTCTATAAGAAATGAGGACACTGGTAGTTTAGCAACATGTCTGAACTGCAGCTCCTGCCAGGTCAGTGTGCTACCAAAGGGCACTCAGGCCTGAGGATGCAGAGGAGGAAAGTTGCCGTGTCAGGCACGCCATCTGAAGCATTGCAGTAGTGCTGGCTGATTAGGCATTGCTATATTTTTCACTATTAATTACATGGCCTTTTCTCTCTCCAAAGCCAGGGAAATGTCCACGCTGACAAAAGTCTTTATGTACAAGGACACTCATCCCTCTGCAGTGTGCTATCGGGAATCGCAGTGTCTGGCAAGTCCCTGCTCTCTGTAAATCTTTCCCTTACACAACAGACCTTAAGCAGTATTCCTGTATTCAGCGCTTCTGCCAGTCAGACCATTAACTCATAAGGTTCCAGCTCAAAAAGGCCTTTATGCACATAATGACGTATGTCTCTTTCGAATGATTGCAATTAGCATGCAGTCATTATCCCTAAGCCTGGCCTGGAGTAATATTTCTTCCTGAGTCAGGGATAAGTGAATACCTGGAGTCAAAAGGTAATACACAAGGAACAGTGAAAGAATGCAATACTGTATTTTTTCTTCTTTATTGCACAGAAATTAATACAGAAAAAGAGCAAAATATATTCCAGTTGGAAATACTAGTACAACTGAATGGAACTAATGAGATTTTTTCTTTTGTGCCACCTCTGGCAGATTGCAGATATTTTGATTGCAGGTATTTCTTGTGGGAATTATATTTTACTGCTTTTGTATACAGCACCTTTTGCCACAGAAGTTCTTGATCTCATGCAGGATCTCTAGGCACTCCTGTAGGATGGGTAATATTAACTGGTAACAAGTACAGAGGACTCCTGTTGCTCAGCATTAAGTTATTTCTGAAAAGCAATGACCACATAAATTAATAAAAAAAGACATACAGGCCAGAGAGCTCAAGTTATTTTATTTAAGGTGATACAAAAGTCTGAGACTACATCTTTCTTTTCAGAAGTGCTTATTTTGTCACTTCGATATTTGCCCTTGCTTTAAACAGTACCTTCAGGGGTTATATCAAGATAACTGATGTTGAATGGATAGTCTTTTATTTTGAGATATGTAACTAGTGCCCCACAATCTCCAGAAGGAGACACTGCAAATAGTCTGAATGCTTCCAGTTCCTACTTCTGCACTGTGCCTGGCTTATGCTGGACAACACGAGGCCATTTCATCTTAACATTTCATTGAATTGCTGTGTTAGTAATGCATCAAATTTGATGTCTTAATGAAATGCAATAGTGAGATACAGTCATGGCATCTGAAAGATATGTAAGAAAAAATGGCTGCTTCCTCTGCATGGAAAAGGAAGTCAGATATTTGTCTGAAAGTCAGAGGCTCCAGCTCTGGAGTAGGTGAAATACACAATGTACATTTGCTGTTATGTGAATTTTAGATCTGGTGATAGACATGCAATCCCAGTCAGTTGACAGGGATTCACAGATCAGGCAGAGGCTGCTGCAACGGAGGAAGCTTCCATATGCTGCCTTGTCTCAAAAATAATCTGGGAGTAGACAGAAAATACTTTATCATGCCATAGCAAATTCTTGGCTTCATAGCCAAAACTGTTTCTGGGGTTTGTGACTAGCACCAAACACATAGTGATTTTTGCATGGGTGCTGGGATGAGAGCACCCAGGTCATCCCATACAGGTCATGGAGTGGTCTTTAGGGGCTAGCAGTCCTTTACCACTAGTGACTAGTGGCTGGCATTGGAAGCAGAGAGAGTTCAAGGTGAAGGATCTCCATATACCACTACCTGTGTTCTAGGCTATCCATCTGTCAGAACACAAAGGTACAGAAAGATAAAATCCTCAAACTGACAGTGGATATTTCATTAACTCCTGATAATAATGTGATATTTTTTCCTTAATAAGTTATGATGTGTTTACAGGAGTCCCCTTCTTTTTTTTCCTTTTTTTTCCTTTTTTTTTTCTTTTTTTTTTCTTTTTTTTCTTCCTTTTTTTTTTCCTTTTTTTTTTTTTCCTTCTGTGAGATTATAATCTTAGAAAAACAAAAAAAGGGCTCTTTTTGCCTTTTATGACAAAAAGTGATTACAGGAGTACTATATTTTGTTTCTCCTTGACCAGATTTCATACTTTTTTTTACCCTCTCTTCCTGTTGGGCTTTTGATATCTGAATGTGTTTATCTCTGAAGGTAGCTCTCCCAGATGTCTTGAAGAACTCTTTTCCTCCAGGGTCTTAGTTTATGTTTTACTTACAGATGCAATACACAAAGCCTATTCTGAAATGCAATCTCTTAAGCTTGCAGAATGACTGATCAAACTGTTGGCTCAATTTGCTATCTGATCATTTAGCTGATAAGGTGAATCTTGACTCAGTCAAATTTTCCAAGGTGGATCGATCAAGTGATGGAAGCTGAATACTGTATTTTTTCACCCTAAGATAACCAGGGAAAGGATCTGCATCACTAGACATCTATTTTGGTAGGTAGTTTAAGCTCTGAAGCTTGATTTTTTATCAGCTATTAATATCCGTGAAAAATAACTGCATATCAGAATGACGGCATTTCTACTCACTCTGCTGTTCTGTAAATAGCTATTTGAAGTGCACAGGAGCCATGAGTTGACCCTACTGTGTTTCATACCAGTGACCCACTAAGTCAGTGTGTTTTACTGGTAAACGATTTTTCATGAGGATGCCTACAAATGACTAACAGGTGAAACACTCTGAACTAATAATAGAAATGTGCAGTAGAACTACCCTGAGAACTGCATTTTCACTTCTTTCTTTTAAAATTAATTTTATTTTATCTGTGCTAATTCATTCCTCATTAGTAAGAAGACAATAGGAAAATTACTGTTGGAGGAACATAAAGACAAAGCCAAAATTAAAAAAGCAACACTGAGCTAAATATAAAATATATTCTTGGATAAGATTATAGGTGGTCTCTTAACAGTAAGGACATGAGACAATTTCAAAGTTCTTTTCATCACATCAGAACTGAATGGTAATCAAATGAAAATTGGCTTCCGTCATAATATACCATTATTCTTCCATTAATATAGAACCTGCCATCAATTACTGAAAATGCTATTGAAACTGTGCATGATACATGACATGACTTTTGGAGAATACATGTTACCACACCTGCCTAGTTTTTGCATTATTCTTTCCCTTCTTCAAAAAGTTTGCAAATGACCAAGAAGTCCAGATAGCACCCACCCTTTGCTTAACTTTTCACATTTTATTACAAAATATCACAAATACCATGGGTCATTGTGGATCCCACTCCCTTTTGAAAATAAAAATATTGTCCCCTTACAATATATAAAAAAAAAAAATACAAGATTTGGAAGCATTATAATTAATTTTAATAATTGAAAAATAAGTGAGTTGCTTTGCTTTTGTAAAAACAAAGGGATTTTTTGGTGGTAAAAGACATTATAATTAATTTTAAATGTCTTCACTGAATATGAAAGTAGCTAAATAAATATAGCATTCAATTCATTTGCTCTGTGCATCCTAATAAAGTTCAATTAGATGTAATCATCTTTTGTCATTTCCACTTCTCTTGCCTTCTGAAAGTGTGTCATTACACAAAAGCAGCTTGCCTTTTCCTGCAGGAATGAGTTTCAGGAAGTCAAAGATATATTTATACAGCCTGAATTTCTGGATAGATAAAGGTTCTTGAGCTACTGACCACTTAAAAAACCTCTGAGCTTCTTCCTTAGTAGATATTGAATCCCTGTTCTCTGTGACTTCTAATCTGATGACTGTTACATTCTATTAAATCCATCAAAGATGGAATTGTTGCCTGTAGCTTTTCCACATTGCATCTTAGAGTGCCCAAAATTAATACTCCTTCCAATGTCATGCATATTTGTTTTCGTTTGCCTAGACGGCCAGTTATCTTATATGCATTTTTACTAAGAAATTCCTGTTAATTTAAAGGAAACCATGAAATGGCAGTATTTAGTTTAAGGAGATGTACTACTGCTTGAATGCAAAAGTTATTCTGCCTTTAGGACAAATCAAAAAATTCCCTTTCTTACATTTAGTCTTCTGGTGTGATTGTGCTCCAGCAAAACCTTATCCAAATCTACACAAGGCTGATAGTTTATATTATGAACTTTAATGCTGGAAAGGGAAAAAAAATATCCACTGTTATCATTTTTAGACCTTTGTGGAATTCATTGTACCAAATGGGAAGGAAGCCTCTTATCTGCTCAGAGACTGATGTGAGAAAAAGCAGTATTGCCTGGGAATATATTATCTGTTTTCCAATAGTATGAGAAAAGGATGATAGTGGCCATGATACATCCACATGCCTGTAAAGCTCTGTATTTTGCTGATATCTTTATTTACACACGAAGTAGAAAGATGAACCTTCCAGGTTCTAAAAAAAACCCCAGATGATGTGAAGTGGTTGAGAGCTGGGTTTGGCACATTTTTTTTCCCATCACTCTCTTAAATTAATCCCAAAGTCTTATGCTTGCTTGTTAGGCTCATAAATACAGACTGCTTCCTTTTCTGCTCTGGCTGCTTTCCACAATATTGGCTGGCTTCAAAGGATGGGGAAGAGGAAGAAGCATGCTGACAATGCCTGTACTTTCTGTGAATCTGTTTCACTTATTGTAGCCTTTAGTTCATATGAATTTCAGCTCTGAGGCATTTTCTCATACAGCCATCACATCACTGACAGTTTCTCCAGCTGCCCCAAATCCTTTCTAGCTCCAACTCTATTTTAAGGTCGTGGTTGCACCACATCTTCTGGGTGAAAAGGGAGAGAAAAAAATAAGTGTTTATTTGCCAGTATCTTCTGGATTTAAAACAACTTAGCAGCTAAACCCTGCAGTTATCTTTTGGGGAAATAGTTGTCACATTTGTTTAGTTCAGGAACTCCAGGCACCTTTCCTGTACTGGCGGTTTTAAATGTGTCATAGAAAAGTGATTCGGGTAAAAAATTAATTGCACTGAAATTTATTCTTTTTTTTTTTTAGTTTTCTTTTTTTTTTCCTGTGTGTGTTTGCAGAAATCACTGAGGATATTATTCACACCAGAATAAAAACCTAAATGTGTGTGTCTACACATGGATGTTGACATGTGGATTTGAAGTGCAAGTGGCGATCCAGTCAATGCAGGAGCCTGGTGAGCATTTCAGCTGGCCTGCACAAGGAAGCTGGAGTTTGTTGCCCGCACTGAAGTAACCTAGGGCTATCTGAGGTATAACTGAGGCATCTATGTCACGATGGTCGATATGAGGCAGGATCTACAGGAGACCTATGTCCTCCCAGGGCAGCACTGGAAGCCCAGGAGGGATATACTACTGTGTCTTAGTACCAGCCACTTGTATGTAGTGGCTTCCCAGCCCCTTGTTCTGAAAGGATTTGAATTTCCTTCTCACAGGTCTCTAACTCCATTGACTATCATGTCAGCTTAGACATATGGCTCACCTATGGACACTTATATATAGGCATCTACTGTTAGGTTTCATAATCTGGAGCTGAATTTCCCCGTGAGACCCATCACAGGGCCTCCACTTCTACCACTTTATAGCACACTGGGATTGCACCATCAGCATCTGGAGAGCTCATGGAGTAGGTGCCATAGTAAGACACTGCATTCAACAGGAAGACTGGAAATATGCAGTCAAGAAATTTTGTTGTGAGACGTGCAGATTTAGAGCACCCTGAGCAAACACATTGGAATAATATCAGGCCTTAAGACAGCTGAGTATGCACAGGACATGGGCAAACGTACACAGAGAGGGCACTGGCTACTGCAAGTTAGAGCTATCCCTAAGGCAAGTTGTTCCTAAATATTTAGTGGGACTGATTAGCCACTTTTGACTGTTGGGTTGGGTTTTTTTCCTATCACTCCTTAGACCCTGCACCAAGTATAGATTGCAGGATCCAAAGATTGGACCATTGTTCTTTGGTGAAAGTTATCTACATGGCAGATACAGCACTACCTAACTTGTCTGATGGTTAGGAAAACAATAAAGAAAAACTCTATCACCCAATATATTTAAGTGTATCCTAAGTTGAAAAGCATTGGAAAGTACATGTTGAATACCTTGAATAACATTTCACAACACATTAACATTTCTCTCACACAACTCACTGTCAGAGAAATTGGTAATAAATAGCAGCAAGGCTTATCTTGTGCCAAGAATAAGATTTCTGGCCGTATTGACACCATCACTCATAGACATCCAGACTGGCCTCTCTGGAGTTAACCTGATGAGGAAGTAAAAGAGTCTATTGTGTGGAAACACACAGAAGCCATTCAGATCTGGAAATGTGTAGCTACATTGGCATGGCACTACCCTGAGCTAATACGCTCTGCAAACACGTCTGACATGCCCTGAGACTTGTATTGCTGCCTCTGCATAGTGC
Source organism: Actenoides hombroni (assembly GCA_024336885.1). Classification (NCBI taxonomy): domain Eukaryota; kingdom Metazoa; phylum Chordata; class Aves; order Coraciiformes; family Alcedinidae; genus Actenoides; species Actenoides hombroni. Next base: position 76,052 of record WUAM01000287.1, read on the forward strand.
CGGGCTACGGCGTGGGGACCTGCTGGTCCAGGTTGGCTGTAACTCACATGCTTCCTTACACAGCACAAATTTGGCCTTCATGTCTAAGCAAAAACAGATAGAGGAATTTCAGATGCAAGCCATCCCTCTTTTCTTCAGCTCATCTGAGTTAGACTCAATTTGATAATACATACATTCAAGACAGACTTCATTGCTCTGCTGCCAAACTACACAAACTTTAACATATTCTCTGATTGTTTAATTCTTAGACACGGATGTTTGCTTCCACTCTAATGTCTGGATACACAAAAGTCTGATGAAATCACATTCACTCTTAACTATACAATATATTTCATTAGTGCTTTAAATATTTTTTATTTACTACATCCAGATTTCTTCTATTGTTAACTGATGTAGCGCTGTTTCCAGGAGGGCTTTATCTCTCAGCAAAGACATGTGGCTTTTAAAATTCCTTACATTGTGTAGCAGACTTAACTGATGTGGTCCATTTATTCCCCCTCCAGCACATTATCTCCAGTATCTAAAATGAATTATTACCTCTTCTCCAGTGTAACAATGCATTATGCTCAATAGAAGAGCCAAGACTTTTAGTCTATGTCCCCACAAAATGTTCTTCCATGATGTCTGGGTGTCTCTAATTATACTTACTTCACTAACTGATCATTCATATTGTTCTAATAGTAATAAAATTACATATATATACATAAAGACATTATTGAACTGATTCCTGAAGGATGTTACAATCTGAGGGTGAAAATCATTCCCATGCAGCTCATTTGCCAGCCAAAAGAATACAGATTTTATGTGTGATTTATTGATGCGTGGCCCAGCTGTTCAGTGTCTGCTTAGGAGATTTGCATCCTGATTGCATAAACTCTGGGTAAAACCTTGCTGCTGTCTCACAGGAGGCTCAGCAGTTTTAAATCGTACTACTTAAGTGTGTTTAGTGTGTAAAGCTCATGGCATTTATGTGAGAATCGCTTTGCCCAGCCTTAAAGTCAGAACCACTTCTGACATAAAACACAACTGCTATTTAATATCTCAAAAATGTTATAGAAACTTTAAGATGAGGTGTGAAAAATACTGTATTCCTATGAAATTGCAGTGGTGTAGTAGACAGGAAGCACATAAACACCCTTTCTGAAATTAAGACTCTATTATGCTAAATGGTAGCAACTATATACAGGTTTCTTCTGAAGCCTTGCTGTGATCTGTTCCCCTAAGTGAGTTAGAAGAGACACTTAACACTTATTGAATCATGAGCTGCGTTTCCAATAGCATATGGGATTTCCCCCTTAAGTACCAATGAAGTCCAATCCTGCTTTGCTTGGTATAGCTGATTATATCACAGCTTGAGGCTTACACAATAACTGCTATCAACTTAATTATTTTACCTTGTATTAAACACACTACTGCTTTCCCACTATTCTCTCTCCCACTTGTCAGTTATCTTTCCAGTTAGATGATAAAATCATCCAAAAGCTATCCAGCATTGAAAGGAAGGCCATGAAACCCTAACTTTTGCTTATTCTTTCAGGTTTTTGTTTTCTGAAGGAGACAGAAGAGTGTTGGTTAACATATGGCTACTGTTTAGGTTAATGCTTTTGTTTTGGTGATACTGCTGAAGTGGCTTAGAAGAACTTTTTCCAGTGTTTCCACTTAATGCAGCTATTGCCCTGGCTATATTTCTATATTTATATATATTTATATTGTATATTTGTAAATAACTGTCTAGATTTTACATTAGTCACATTACTGCACCTATTCAGTTAGAAGGTTGATACATGTGTTTTGCAAAAGGCACTAAGAGTTTGGAAAGAGCAGACCTTGCCTAAGCCACATACATGTATTCATCTATCTCTTCTGTCTGCCTGTCCATCTGCTATGTAGTCTTTGTTTTGTCTTCAGGAGATCTTTACTGGCTTCTCCCTTCTCAACTAACAAAACCTCAAGGGAGAAAATGTCAGAACAGCTTTCTGGTTTTGGAGATACAAGGTAAATTGGAAACCATTAACAGTGTGAGGCACTTAAGCTTATATATGTTGAAACCCTGTTTTGTGGTCGTGAGACACTGGAACAGGTTGCCCAGAGAAAATGTAGATGCCCCTTCCCTGGAAGTGTTTAAGGCCAAGTTGGACAGGGATTTGATAAACCTGGTCTAGTTGAAGATGTCCCTGCTCATGGAAGAGGGGTTGGGCTAGATGATCTTTGAAGGCCTTTTCCAAACCAAACCATTCTGTGACTATGATTTGTGCAGCAGCACGGCCCCGAATTTTACACTGACATTACTTGTGGAAAAAACTATTTCCTTCAGTTTCATATGCACATTTGTAAATTCATAGCAGAAATCAGAAGTGCTAGAAACTGGAGGTAATCACCTGTCCCTGCTATTTACTTGCACCATAATGTAGCACTGGTTATGTGGCTTAGGATTTCTAGAAAAGAAGAGCTGCCAACAGAGCCTGGGTGGTGGTGAGTCCCTGAACTGCAGAAGTAGTGATCTGCATTGATAAGCCATGCGCAGGAGCAGGCTTTCTCTTTTCCACAGATGCGAAGTTGTGAAGAAGGGTCCAGCTTTCCTCAGGGTAACACCATCCCTTTTTCCAGTTGCATTTATTCTACAGGCTTGGCTCTGAATGGGAAGGAAAGGCACATTAAATTATTTCTTGAGACTCTGATTTGTGGTGGTGAGACACTGGAACAGGTTGCCCAGAGAAGTTTTGGATGCCCCATCATTGGAAATGGTTCCCATCACATGGCCAAAGGAGTCATTTTACTCTAGCTGAAGACTTTTGCTGGTTTTACATTACAAGATAAACTCCTGTTCTTACTCAAAGTTAATTGAAGAAACAGCTCTGGGCATGTGTGCAATCCCTGGGTAGGTAATAGAAACCATAGAGACAGATCTGATTGTCTTTTACAGGTGGAGAATCATGGCAAAGTGGTCCAAGTATTTGGGATCTATCTTCAGATTTTTATATCAGTAGTCATTGAACATTTCCTTTTTGCAGGAGAGTGCAGCCCCATACTCTGAGAGTCTGTCCTGTTCCTCTCAGCAGTTACATGTAAAAAGGTCAAGTGTTTCTCTGAATACCTTTTCCAGCAATATTACTCAGGCTAAAAGTCACTTCATCTTTTAAACTGTATACACACATATATATATATATATATGAGATCAGGAGGGAGACAATGAGAGCCAAACTGTCTGCATTCAGTCATTAATTTCTTCTGTGTCTCCTTCTTAGGAAATCCATTTTGCTAACCATGGTCTACCCTTTTAAATCCATGTTTTAAATCCATGTCAACATGTTCTGGCTTGTTGCTGACCAGTGATGCCAAATCTCACTCTGTATCAGTGTCAGATTTTATTTTTTTTTTTTCAATCTTTTCCCTTTGGATATCTGCAGTTTTGAGAGGCATTTTTATTAGCCTATTTTGGGTTCTCATTTTCACTCCTCTTTTAGACCATTATTTTGAACAATCTTGACTTTTTAATACTCATTCCAATGGAGTGGTATAAATATTTTATCTTAAATGTATTCCAGCAGAAGCAGAGTGAACAATAACTGTCTATAAGGGTTAACCCATTAGTGAAAAGGATGCCTGACAAATTGAAAGTGTGGCTCTTAGCCAAGAGACATCCATATATTCTGAGCATTCATTTTCCGCCTTAGGAGTGGCAAATCATGTTGCTTGTATCAAATGTGATACAGCTTCTGAAAGAAGCAACCTCAGAGGCAAATTCATGCTTTGCTATTCAGAGAACTGCCCGCTGACTATGTATGTGAATTAAGGGCTTGCCTTACTTACGAAGTTACTGTATCTGGAATTGTAAATTGAAATTGGGAAACAAAAAGAAACCATAAACAACAGTAAAACAAGTCAGATTCTATTTTCAAAACATTATGTGGTATGCTTATTAATGTAAAAAATTTAGAAAGTATTTATTAAGAGCTCTTTGTCTTATCTGAAATATTTTCACCCATATTTTCTTCTGTTCTGAGTACTAAAATGAAGACAGTAGTCAGATGCCAGTCAGTAGTGAAGACAGTAGTCAGATGCCTTGATGGACTATTAATCCAAAAGCATTCCCATAGTCTCAGTATGGGTAAGTAAAGAACTGCCAGTCAAGCTGTCTGGAAGTGAACCTGTCGTAGAACAGTATGCGTTTTAAGAATGATTAAACAGCACTTAACCTAAAAAGACTCCACACACTTTTTTTCTTTACAAACTCATTTTTCTTTTTACTCTCTATTGCATAATTCCCTACCTGCAAACTTTAATTCAGCAGCATTGTATTTCATTTACACTGTGTTTAATTTACATCAATGTGTACACCTGCACAAGAGCAAGGAATAGAGGTTGTGCTTTAACAAATCCAGGCCATACTGACCCTAGTGAAATTCTTTCCAAAGGAAAAAATATACAGATCCCCAGTGCTAATATTGCTTTGATGTACAGGAATTTATGACAGATCATGTTGCTTGTGTACTACAGTCACAGAGGGCTACAGGAAAGCTTTTTGGGGGCCTTAATTTTCTTCTGGAGGATTATACAGAAAGCGAAACACACCTCCTGGTCATGGTGAATGCCTGTGCACTTGCTGCCCGCTTCATCCAGTCATGTTGAATAAAACCTTCACCAAATGTGCACTATGTGGGGACCCAATGCCAGTGCCTCCAAGTCCACCAGCACTGGTCTTAAAGCCAATCATATGGAGAAGGGAGGGTTTTGTGTAATTAGCCTGTGAAGATTACAGTAGCATCCCCTAGCTTTGTCTGCCTCATCCTCCTCCCTCCTCACCTCAAGAGGTGCTTTTTGCCAGCACCCTGACAGCTGAGGGCTTGTTAACAACAAGGAGAAGGACACTGGTCCCTGGGGCAGGCGAGGCTGAAGGGGACAGAGGCAGACAGGTGTGGGGAGGTGCATCCTTGAAGACAAGGATGGAAGAAAGGAGGAAGAGAAGAAGGAATAGGGCAGAATCAAAACGTTATACTCCTGAATACTCTTTAACTCTTTTAGCACTCAAAAATAGCCCCTTTTCACTTACTTTTCAAAGTTATTTTCCATAATTATTGAGAGGCAGATCTTACTCAACCATGTGCCTTTGTCTTTCCTGATAAAAGACTTTAAATTTGTTTTGCATGCGGAATTAACACAATTTTCTCTATAAAAGTACTTTATATATTCAAGTATTGCAGGACAAGCTCACACATGAATATAGCTGTCTCTGAAACATCTAAACTCTGTATTCCTGACATGCAGCCTATTGTTCATTAAAGAAAAGCTCAATATATTTTAAAGAACACAGAAAATTCACGTGTGCATACAGTTACAAGGGATGTATTCATTTATGTATCTTCCATATGTTTAAAGCATATTTGTAGAATAAATAGGCCTAATATGTAGAAAGTGCTTGTTTTAAAATACGTGAAATGCAGTCAATATTAATTTTCAAGATTTTCTAGTGAATGCTTCCTGTTGTTCAAGCAATGTAGGAGAAACACATTTGCTGCCATTTTGCAAAATACAAAATAATTTCCCAGTGAATGTTCTTTATTGCTCTTTTCCTTAAATTTGCTGGCATGGAGAAAAGCAAGTCAACAATTTCTGTAGAGCATGCAAGTAAGATTTATTTTCCCCAATGTGATTATGTACTCTTGGTATTTCAGCAGTCTGTGGAGAAACATACTGTATATTCATGCACTGACTTAGGAAAATTACCATTCTTCTTGGCTTCCAGCTGTTCAATGACATTATATACCTATCCACAAACAAATTGTAACCACTTTGGGTTTCTAATTCATCATTCATTAGAACTTTAATACAACCTTCTTGTTTTTCTTTCTCAGAGACCGGAGAAGATTTGCAAGTTTGATAAATAGGAATGAAAGACCCTGAAACAAGCTGTACTACAGTATGGAAATCAAACCTCCAGAACTAAAATTCTGGCAACAATAGTCTTTCAAGATGTTTTACATATAGATCTTGGTTTTTAATTTATTTTATTTCATTATATATTTCAACAGTTACACCACTTTCTACAGAATTTCTGGGCATCTGTGTTTCCTTTGCTATTTATAATAGGACTCCAAAGTGGTCAGAAGTCCAAGGTGAATCCGTCTTCATCTCCTCCTGAAAGAGACCATCCAAATGTGCCAAACTAACTTTTGGCTTTTAAATGTAGCATTTTGTTTGAACAGAAACTGCAGCTGTAAACTTTTTTTGAAATAACAATCTGTCGACTAAGACAAAATGTTGGTGCAGGGATTTGTAAACAGTTTCTCTGATTTGCCTGCCAAGTGCATTTTTGCACTGTGAGATTTTTCCTTCAGGCCGTCTCTCAGCCCAGCAGAGACCTGCTGGGCTGTAAGAAATGCCATAAAACCTCCTCTGGACCCTAGAAGTCTTTCCTTTAGTAACCACTAAGGCATGGATCCCCCAGAATTTGCTTCCTGAGCCCACAAAGTTTTGGTGGGACTGCAAGCTCAGTCCTTGCTGGCTCCTCAGTGTTCTCCATTCCAATGCACCTTGAAGCCTTCCCTCCTGTGAGTACTTCTTTGCCTTCAGGAGAGGGGAAACTCATCTCCCTGCAAATGGAGCAGCACACACTGAAACCAGGCCACTGCTGGCAGGATATGGTGAGGAGAAGCCTTCCTTGCCACCCAGCTGCTCCATGCTAAAAGGAGATGCCATTGCTGTGAGCAAAGTAAAACAAGTTCCATCCATCACATCTTGAAATAAGCCTAGTAGTATGTTCATGGCTTGAGAGCAATCAGAATTGCATATATACTAAATGGGCAGTTACTTTTCATCTGTTGCCTTTTATTCAAAACCAGAATTTGCAACTGGTGTGAACTACCACAAAGAAAATACAATGCAAGTAGCAAAGGAAAAGACAGAGTAAGATGTACTCTGAACCCTTACTATACCGAACTTGCTTTATCACAGTAGACTATTTACTTTTTTTCCTTTCTTGCAGTTCCTCTGCTGCAGCAATTGCAACCAGGGCTTTTACAGCAGCACCTTACATTGTTTCAGACAGGGTAAAACAAATCCAAGAACTTCAGCTTGGCAAAGCCTCGGAAAATTTATAGTGTGCTTGTGTGCTCTGCTTTTAAACATGGGCAGCAATACCCTTTGGAAACCTTCTATATTTAAGTGCAGACAGTGATTATTTACTCACTGACCACAAATGCCCCATAAACGTCTAGGTACAGTAGCTAGTGTGCAGGAGTTGAACTGAGATGCTCGTATTTGAAAATTGATGTCCAAATACCATTGGCAGAGATCCGCTGGGGAGAGGCAGTGAAAACAGTAATTCCCTTATGTGCAGTGCATGCTTTTCACACAGAATCACAGAATGTTAAGGGTTGGAGGGGACCTTGAAAGATCATCTAGTCCAACCCCCCTGCCAGAGCAGGACCACCTAGAGCAGGTCACAGGTACAAATCACTGTCATATTGTCCTTGTGCTAGCTGTTATTGCAAGAGGCAGTTGCTTCCCTTGCAGACCTGGGCTACATTTGGTATCCTCACTGTTTGCCCACTTCAGTGGGGGCTAGACACAGCCAGTCATTGCAGGGAAGTGCTTACTTCCTAGAGTAGCAGCATTGCTGTTATCTCTCTCTGTTAACAAAAACTTCCACTGATTCCCTCTTCTTTTCTCTCAGGTGTGTGAAGGAGCTTTAGATCTTTTCTTTTCAGACCCTGAAGAAACCTCTCAGAGTCTCACTGGGCTGGGAGTGAATTTCCTTTTTTGAAGCTAAGAGCATGGCAATGGCATGGCTTACATGAGTGCTTACATGAGCACAAGCACAGGTCTGAGTTACCTGTATTTGTGCCATAGCAAGCACCCTGATACTATTATCTGCGATACTAATCAACATAATTTCAGTTAAAAGATTGCCATGCAAGTAAACCTGCACTATCTATGTGTGTTGGGAGGTGTCTTCGAAGATGTTACAGACCTTGTCAGGACAGTTTCAGCTAATAGTTGAGTGTGAAAGCAATGACCCTATCACCTATAGAGTGAGGCAGCCCCAGGAGATGGGTCAGGAATGACAGTACCATGCCCCAGCCTGGACCCCTGCCTGCTGGGACCTGCCTGCTCGAGGCACAGGCCTTTGGACAGACGGTAAGAAGGAAGCCAAAGGTGGGTGAAGAGCTGGGAGAAATGCTTGCCTAGATGATTCCCTCCCTCAGAAGCCATGCATGGGGAAGTGTAACATTGCATTTCTTTCAGAGGCCTCAGAGGATCTTGTTTTGGTAAATCTGAACTGGGGTATTCTCCTCCAGAAAACACACAGTGTAAATATCCATTACAAGCCACTGGAGTAGATTGAAACATTGCATTTGAATTGCTTGCAATAGCTGATTTGTTGATCTACACAAAGGGTTAGCTGCAATTTCTGAGCTGGTTCTGTTAGAATTTATTTGATGAGGCATTATAAAACTGGAGACCCTTGTCTGTGCAGTTTAAACTTCTTCACTTTGTTGTTGAGACATTGCCATCACGCTTTTCTGGTGTCTGTAGTATGTTCTGTGGGTCACAAACGGGCATCAAAGAATTTGAGTTTTTTGGTTATTTTTTTTAGTTAGTCTTTATTGTTACACAGGCTTTGAGACAGTTTCTGGTATTTTTTGCACAGGCACCTTGTAACAGAGAAAGCAATGAATAGGCTGGAAAATAAAAAGCTCTTTCCAAGTAGCATAATATCACGCTACCCTCAAGTTGTATCACAGTGAAAATTACTAGCTAGGGGTTTTTGTTAAAATATTATTTGATGTCAGTCTGGTTATTATATTTTATGAGAGAAGGTTCAAAGTGACACGTTTGCATTGGCTACCATAGAGGTGCCATTTTCAATGACAGGCATATGTTACTCAATTATCATTATTCTGGAGTTCTTCATTTGCTAGACCAACCCTTAATAAGGTTTCCAGCACTAAAGGCTCTGTTCAGCAGCAGGCTCGGTAGCCTCCTCCTGCTCTTTCTCCAAGGGAACTGAGACCACCTGGGTCCTTCCAGGACTCTACTTCCATTGAGATACAATCAAAAAGTTTCCCAGCAGTTCGAATTTCTCAAAAAGACACTGCTGGTTTAATGTTGGTGGTATTTTTTCCCCTAAACATTTAGACTGTGTCATGGTAACAGCTAATTTTAGTACTAAATTTGTTTTCCCATCATTCATTTAAAAAAACTGACAGGTTCAGTTTTTTCATTTTATATTTTTAACTTTTAGAAACTATAAATAGTTTTACTAGTAGTTTGTGAACTGCTTTGGATATCCTATGCAAATGTAAATTACTATATTGATTGCTGAAAAAAATGTTTGTGATAACAATTGTTCATATCAATTATAAAGAAGCATCTAAACATTCAAGATGAAAACAAACGTACCATAAGTACAACACGTGTTGTGAGCTTTTTAGCAGGGGGACAGTGACAGGGGAAGAAGCAAAATTACCATTCACAGTATGTATTTAAAAATTAAGAAGTAAGCTAAAAATAATCATATCATACATGGGTAACAGGCAGCCAGTGGTTCATTTTTTTCTGTCCAGTTAACTCTATCACTTTGTCATATTAACAGCTGAACACTCTATTGTCCAAGCCAGGGCTAAAAGAAAGGACATTTAAGATCTTTAAATATAGCCCTTAATAAATGTACTGCAATTAATTGTTACGTACTGTTCTTACTACCACTGCATTTGAAGAGCCCTGCAAGTAAAATGCAGTGGATTCAAAAACAGGTATTTCCCAAGTGCAATCAGTTGATTACTTACTTTGGTCAAACTAAGAAGAGACTAAATTCTTCTGTAGAAAGTCAACATTCCTGGTCACCTGATCAGCAAGTAAATTACAGCCAACCAAATTTAAGGAAAATAGAGCATGCAAGTCTTTTGCATATATAAACAAGACACAGGATTTTCATGGCCTTTATTAGAAAATAAACTCCTCTACTCAAATTCTTATTGCCAACTGTTTCCTATAAATCTTTATTCTACTTGTATATATTTATAAGGGAACAGGAAAATGTACACATATAAAAAGGTGCAATTAATTTTCTAAAGGAAATCAATATTTTTGTTACTTTTTTTGCACTTTCTAACGGTGAAAAAAAAAAACCCAGTATTAGTATAGTATTGAGACTTTATTAGTATTAGTATCGAGACTTTACAATAAAGTTGAAAAATGCTGCTAGTTTTAGCTCTGAAGTGGTACTGCTTTATACAGTATGGCTAAGGCAAGATATGTACTGGTGTCTAGTTTGAGAACAAAAAGAATTATTAATGGATTGTGCTTATTATCAAGAACTACACCTTACCATGGTCCAAAGGAGAAACACACATAATAGACACAGGTATGGATATTTCATACCAGTTTATTCTATACCACAGCTTCCCTTTTTTGTTTTAAAGTGAGAATATGAATCTCTAAGTGTCACTGTGAGCATTGCTTTACAGGGAACCTGCTGGATTGCCTGATCCAGGAGAGATCTTTTCACTCTGTTGGTAGAACGAACCTTATAATTAAAGTTACCATCTGTTGTACATCCTTTCTGGATCAGGGCTGTTAGGATTGGATAATAGTAGTAATTAATACTAAATAGTATGTCTTCTTTGTAGAAAACTCAGGATAAAATACTTATCCTATTATACATCTCCAATCTTAATGTTCTTTGCATGTTTTAAACAATTTATGTAGCAGTCTGCTGCTGTAAAATATAATTGCAGGTTTTCTTTGTCTGGTGCAAGGACTACAAACACATTCTGTAAAATCATTACATTATCTCAAATATCATAAGAAAAAGCTTCTGTCTGATCAGCTCAATGTTCTGTATATTGTAAGAGACACAGATAATAGTGAAATTCACATAAATTTGCATTAATGATAGAGAATTTCCTTAAAAGACTAAATTTGATCTACATTTCAAAAAATGAAAAATTGTGACCAACATTTTTCTGATAGGCACCCTAGCTGAGCATCAGATTTATGTCTGTTTATTAAAGTAGGTAGAAAATGAAAACTTTTTCTTTACGATCTGGGGTAAAACTTGAAAATTGTCAATGCACTTAGGCAGCTGAGGTCCTGTTCTCAAAAGGCACTTGGATCACATCTACATTGCTGTGTGCTTTCATGTTCCAAATCACGTGCTTCTGCTGGCACAATATCAAGCTTTTCCCACCCCTAGTGCAAAGCCTGCTCATAGCTTTTGAGGGCTATTCCTTCTCATGCTACACTTACAAAAGGTTTGGTGTTATGGATGCTGGGATGTGTAGTGTCTCAAAAGTTACATCCATTTTAGGAAATATTTCTTAGATTTTGTAAAGCTGAGTCCATCTTTCCTGTCCCTGTAAAGTGTTAATGGCTTTAACTCAACTCCAGCCTTTTTTGAGGCACTCCTGAGACTGCACGTTGGTTGTTTTCCTTCCCTCCACCTCAATGCTGTACATTCCAGCTGCCCTCTATGCTTGCCAAGAGCTCATACCACAGTTCTGTGAGATGCTGGATCCTGCACAGATTAGCTCTTCAGCTGTAACATTTATTCAGGAGAGGTAGGATCATATCAGCATGGACACCTGAGGTGACAAGCAGTGGCTCCAGATCTTCCATCCCAGGAGGCAGGTACATTTCATGAGCTTGCCCTAAGCCTCCAGGAGTGGGACACTTATGCCCTGCAGTGGAAACAGTTGTCCCGTAGAGCTTGTTACCCCTAACTGTTCTAAGTTCATGACTGGGTCAGTACCGGCAAGTCATTATTTCTGGGCTAGCAAGGATATATCAGACAATCAATCATGTGGCTTGTGTGTGGATAATGGCTATAACTAATGTGCCTGAAATAGCAGCTAGCTTTCCAATAATGGGCTTCCCAAAGAGTGCTGAGTGTCATTAATAGTATTCATGGCTGCAGGTCACTTGCCAGAAAAAGTAAGTAAATACATTTATCAGAGTTCAACACAGACAAGCACCGAAATGAAATACGCAGGAAAGGCACATGAAAGTGTATCCACCTTGAGGATTTCAGAGGCCAATTGAGTTTGTTTTGCATGGGCTGTTCTGTAGTGCTGTCTTCTGGAGACACCAAAGCAAACTCTGACAGGCTGCTGAACAAGAAGCGCGGGAGAGCTGAAAGCACAACTGGCACTCACTCTCTAAACACCTGTGCCCCCATCTAGGCGGCACACTGAGAACAGGCAGAACCAGCAACACAGGAAACATATCTTTGTGAAGCTCACCACTTAGAATACCTGTAATCCTTAATGTTTTAAGGAGAGATTGTCAGTTATGAGTCATGTCTCTCTCATTTTTCCTGTCCCTCTGTGGAATCTGCCTTGGATCACAGAAGACCAAGGGAGAACGAAGAAATACATGACCTGTCCCCAAAACTGAAGCAAAATCTTATTTTACTATGTGCAGTATTCTCGACAAGAACAATCCCAATGATCACAATGAAATCAGAAATCATTCCCTGTAATGCCTGCATCAATAAACACAATGAATGGCAGTTACCAGGTCTAGATTTGATTCCTCCAGGTCCAGGTCTTCAGTCTTTTTACTAAGCCATCCTCATCCCTGGATGCCTCACAGCCCATTCTTTTCTGTAGGCTGATCCTGAGCTTTTAACTCCCTCGGTTGTTCCCAAAACTGAATTCCATTTCTGTTGCAGGCTTTATCTCCTCCCTGTAAAACACAGATTGCCTGTGTTGAGAACAATGCCTTAAAATTAAATCCTTTTCTGGAGCCTTCCTCCAGGCAGGCAGCAGAGCACTGAGTGATGGGTATCATGCATTTTGGTGCATCTGAGCAAGACTGTACAGAGGGTTGTGATCAGCGGCACCAAGTCCAGCTGGAGGCCAGTCACTAGTGGTGTACTTCAGGTGTTGATACTGGGACCAATATTGTATGATGTAGATGGTGGGATGGGGTCCACCATCATCAGGTTTGCTGGTGCTGTAGAAGTGGGCGGAGTGACGGATACACCAGATGGCTGTGCTGCATTCCGAGGGACCTTGACAGGCTGGAGAAAAGGGCAAATAGGAATCTCATGAAGTCCAGCAAAGGGAAATACAAATTCCTGCGAGCAGGGAGGAGTAACCCCAAGTACCAGTACATGCTGGGGGCTGACCACCTGGAAAGTAACTTGGTAGAAAAATGCCTGAGGGTCCTGGTGGGCATCAAGTTGACCATGAAGCAGCATGTGCAAAGAAGGCAAACAGCCTCCTGGGCTGCACCAGGCAGAGCATTGCCAGCAGGAAGGTGATCCTTTCCCTCTGCTCAGCCCCGGTGAGCCACACCTGGAGTGCTGGGTCCAGTCCTGGGCTCTCCATTGCAAGACAAACTGGGGCATATTGGAGCAGGTCCAGCAAACGACCACAAAGATGATTATGGGCTTGAAGCACCTAACATGTGGAGGGTGAAGATAAAGACAGCTGGAGCTATTCAGCCTGGAGATGAGAAGGCTGGGGGGGGTGTGGGGTGTGCATCTTATCCATGTGTATACATATCTGACGGGGGCAAATAAAGATGAAGCCAAACTCTCTCAGTGGTATCCAGTCAAAGGCCAAGAGGCAATGGACACACACTGCAATACAGGAAAGTCAGTTTAACCATAGGAATAATCACTTTTATTGTGAGGGCAGTGGAATACCATCAGTGATGGGAATGCTTGCAAATGTCACTATGTGAGGGTAATTCATGGAGTTTAAATATTGCCAGTAATTTGGGCACATTGGCAATATAGATATATTGGTTAGGGGCTTAAGTTACATCAAAAATCATTAGGTATTTTTATATACTTTTGAGCGTTTTCCCTTACATTTGTCCTATCTGCTTACTTATCAAGACATCTTTGCAAAGATGCAAGTTTTAAGTCATTCCAATTTTAAAAGCCTTTTTCTAGTAAATGCTCCAACTTTATTTATACTTCAATATCAGCACAAAAAGGCATGAATGTGTTAGACTATTTAATATTAGTGTAATTTGCTTTTCTCATTACATTGGTAATTGGGTAGCCCTCTGCCACTGATTTACAAAACTTAATTTTGTGCAAACAAAACAGTTAGAAGCAGTAATTAGAATATTTTATTTTAGCAGCACATGAAAAACAAAATTTTGAACTTGGGTATGTATATCAGCCCAGAGCTTAAAGCCTTAGCATACTGAGAGACGGTGTCTCTTTGTTTTTGGGTAGGTAACAGAAACAGGAAAAGGCAAGTAGGTAGCCCCAGGGAAGTCTGCTGTCCAGTGGGGTTTGTATGTCTGTTTAGCACAAGGATGCTGGCATGACCAAGAGTCTACAGATCATCTTCTGCTAACTGTAAGCTTGTTTGCTGTGGTTCAAAGATCTGAAATAGAGCCTTAAAAATGTTGTCTTCTAAGGAAAATAGAGAAAATCTTCCTGCCTCCTCAAAACATTAGATGGCAAAACCCAAAGGCACACGGACACAATCAGAGGGGGGCAGCAGGTAGAATGCAGGTTCCTAAACCCACAAACACAATCCATAAAACTCCCACCTTCTCTTTTGGCTATTTGGAAGGCTGTACCTACCGAAGTGCTTATCTATAATGACTTAGGCACCTACATTTCTGATACTAAGTATACGTGGAATTGCTGCCAACTTGCCTAAACTAATAGTGGTTGTGTTTCATCTGATTCCTAAATCCTTTTGGGACTGTCAGACCAGGTAACCTGAGTCTTAACTTCCTGAAGGGCCCATTTCCACAGGCAGGCTCAGGCATCCTCCTCTGCTGCTGAAGTCAGCCACTGTGCCAAGGTGAGAGATTCATAGGGCCACAAACAGAGCAAGCAAAAGGGACAATCTCTTCTGAACCATCCTAAGGTGGATGCTCCCCAGTGAGGCTGACAATAAATGGCTACTGCTCAGTGGCAGGATGTCCTACTATTTTTCTCTCATCATTCGTTAAGAAAAGTGCTAAAATGTATCTAAAAATTTAATTGTTGGTATACTCCTTATGTCTCATCTATGAACTTTTTGATGTGATGTTCAGCAATGTGACAAATAGCTTTCAAGATAAGGCACCTTTTAATAAAAGGAAAATAAGAAAGAGAAAATAAAAGAGCAGTGTGCAGGGAAGATAATGCTGTATAGAGTGCCTCTCTGGTCTGCCCGGTTCGCAGTTCTGTCAAGATCAGTATCACTTTTTTAATTAAATCACTTCACATTTTAATGTGACTTGTACACATTTATGTAACACATAGTAGGAATACCTCAGTCTCAGGCATACACTGTTGACTGGTCCATCTAAAAGGATGAGAACCAACCCTTCTTTCCTCTGAGGTGGCACAGGCAAATACTACAGAGCCAGCAAGAACAATTTGGAAGGCATTTTCTTTTTATTCAGAACATTATAGAGAATTCCAGGGCTTGAAGGACCAAAGACCTGTAGAAGTTGTAATATCTTACTCTTGGCAAAGTTAATTTAGGACATTTCTGATTTTTATTTGCAGGAGATATTCTCCTTCCCACCTTCTAAGGCTCTTTTTAATCACAAACACATATGCAAACATGGATAGTGAGTGTCAGTTACTGAGCCAAAAAAGTGAAGTTTAAAGACTTCACAGCTGAGGCAACTCATGTAACTGAGAGGTAACTGTTGGCGCAAAAATGCAGTTACTGATACACATTTCAGTCCTCCAGAACAGAACACTCAGCCCCATCATCTGAATATTTCTCCTACCTAGCTTTTAGGGAATAAATAAGAACAGGAAATAAAAGGAAAAAAGCAACTATTCTTTAGAACACTCAGAATAAAACTATTCCTTGGGAATATTAGACTTCTTTTGCTTTGATTAATTCTAGGGTGTTATTATACATGCTTCAGATGACCTCCACACTGCAGCATCAAGTAAGAAGAAAGGGTGCTTCCTTGAAAATCAAGATTCAATTCATTTAATATTCTCTGGGGGGAAAAGCCGTAGACAGAAAAGAACTGGCAGGAAGTTTATATGCTGCCGGTGTGATATATTCACCATAAAATGCACATCTAAATCAGGTGACTGCTTTCTTCTATTACTAGCATTAGGATACGCTGAAGCAGTTGTTCAGTTTAAAGCAGCTCATGTGAGTAAGAGAATGCAATTAAATTAACTTGAGCCAGGCACCCATGCAAGCTTTTCCTGTAGCACAGGAATGGGGAATTACAGAGTGTCATTGCTTAAAAGGATTTATTTGTAAAGTCTTGTATAAGACAGAGAGAAGCATACACATTCCACTCAATGATGCGAATATTGTGAGCTATTTAATATGTAGTATACTTATTCCTGAGAAGACAGTGGTATTTAGAAAAAACAGGACTTATCCCTCATTTTGAAATACATTTCTGGAGCAAATCCAGATCAGCAGCTGCGATTTTGTGGCTCCTGCAGGACCTTGAAAAATCCCACATTCAGTCCTAAGGAATTTTTATTTACATTCAAAGTGATGGCACTCCAAAAAAATAGCTAGAAAATGTCTTATTGTGTACTGAAGAGCAGGGCAATCTACTACTCTATTCCTCTGACCCGCAATTTTGCAGAACTCCAATGCTGGCAAAAAGTCAGCTGGAGGATCAGAACTACAATGTTAAGGCTGTTTTCATTCATAGTGGACAGGCTAGGAGTACAAGCTGGACATCAGAGGTAGTAAGCAAGATTTAGGACCTGGATGACACATAATCATCTGAAGTTTTATTTCATTCCATAGCACTTGAAAGCCCACGTTTCTTTTAAGAAACGGCAGAGGTTAGGAGACTTAGTGCCAAAGTAGTTTTTGAAAAGTAGCTCTATGACTTCTAAACCACTTCACTGCCTTGAAACCCATTTCCTGGCTATGTATTCTCCAGTGGCTCTTGGGACAGTTTTCAGCACCTGCTTCTTGTGTGAGTGCCTGCTGGGCTGAGCAGCAGCAGCACAGACTTGTGCCCCTCTTTTTCCTCTGAACCTGCCTCGGGCAGTGCAGTTGCTCTGCCTGCACCCCCCAAAGGGATCTTCTGGAAGCTTTGCCCTGCGAACAAAGAATCTGGCTAGAGATTATTATTTTCGAATGCTTAGAAATTCACATGCACACTCACATTTTTCTTTAGAAATACCAATTAAAAACCCCCAACATTACTTAAGTAAAGGGACTATGAAAGGAAGGAGAATATTAACATAAAAATGTCTCTTCTTGAAGAAATGACATAAGACAGTGGTTCAAAGATGCAGGAGATTCAAATTTAGTACTTCCAACAATGAAACAAAAACTCCGTGGTCACACAATGCAAACCTGACCTAAACCCAGTCTGACACTTCTAACTAGGTAACATGTTTTTTGTTTGTTATCTTCATGCTATTGGATTTTATTCTATATCAGGTATCACCTCTTCTCTCACAGTCAGCAGGAGAGTTGCCAGCAAAAGCAGCTTTAATTATGATGATCTTGATGATCAGAGACAGCCAGCATGGCTTCAGTAAGGGCAAGTCCCGTCTGACCAACCTAGTGGCTTTCTACAACGGAGTGACTACATCAGTGGACAAGGGAAGAGCTGTGGATGTCATCTATGTGGACCTCTGCAAGGCCTTTGACATGGTCCCACACAGCATCCTCCTTGCCAAGTTGGAGAGATACAGATTTGATGGGTGGACTGTTCAGTGGATAAGGAATTGGCTGGATGGTCACATCCAGAGGGTAGTAGTCAATGGCTCAAAGTCCAGATGGAGAGCAGTGACAAGTGGTGTTCCTCAGGGGTCTGTACTGAGACCAGTACTGTTCAATATTTTCATCAGTGATATAGACAGCAGGATCAAGTGCAGCATCAGCAAGTTTACAGATGACAACAAGCTGCGTGGTGCGGTTGATATACCAGAGGGATGGCATGTCATCCAGAGGGACCTGGACAAGCTGGAGAAGTGGGCCCAGGTGAACCTCATGAGGTTCAACAAGACCAAGTGTGGGGTCCTACACCTGGGGCAGAACAATCATTATCAATACAGGCTGGTGGATGAGGTGATAGATAGCAGCCCTGCAGAAAAGGACTTGGGGGTTCTGGTGGATGGGAAGCTGGACATGAGCAGACAGTGCACTCTTGCAGCCCAAAAGGCCAATTGCATCCTGGGCTGCATCAAGAGAAGTGTGGCCAGCAGATTGAGAGAGGTGATTCTGCCCCTCTGCTCTGGTGAGACCTCACCTGGAGTACTGCCTCCAGCTCTGGAGTCCTCAACACAGGAAAGACATGGACCTGATGGAGCAGGTCCTGAGGAGGGCCATGAAAATGATCAGAGGGCTGGAGCATCTCTCCTACGAGGACAGGCTGAAGGAGTTGGGGTTGTTTCAGCCTGGAGAAGGCTCAAGGGAGACCTTATTGCGGCCTTCTAGTACCTGAAGGGGGCCTACAAGAAAGCGGGGGAGGGACTGTTTACAAGGGCATGTAGTGATAAGACAAGGGGCAGTGGTTTTAAACTAGAGAAGGGTAGATTTAAATTGGACATTGGGTAGAAGTTCTTTACCATGAGGGTGGTGGAACACTCAAACAGGTTGCCCAGGGAGGTGGTGGAGGCCCCGTCCCTGGAGACATTCAAGGTCAGGCTTGATGAGGCTCTGAGCAATCTGATCTAGTCAAGGATAAAATCATAGAACCATCAAGGTTGGAAATGACCTTTAAGATCATAGAGTCCAACCATTAACCCTACTCTATCAAGTCTACCACTAAGCCATGTCCCCAGGCACCACATCTCTATGGCTTTTAAACACATCCAGGGATGGTGACTCAACCACCTCCTTGGGCAGCCTGTTCCAAGGCCTGACAACCCTTTCAGTGAAAAAGGTTTTCCTAATGTCCAGTTTAAATCTCCCCTGGTGCAGCTTGAGACCATTTCCTCTTGTTCTGTCACTAGTTACTTGTGAGAAGGGACCAGCACCTACCTCTCTACAACCTCCTTTCAGGTAGCTGTGGAGAGCGATAAGGTCTCCCCTCAGACTCCTGTTTTTTCAGACTAAGTAGCCCCAGTTCCCTCAGCCACTCCTCATAAGACTTATTCTCCATACCCTTCACCAGCTTAGTTGCTCTTCTCTGGACCTGCTCCAGCACCCTGACGTCTTTCTGGTATTGAGGTGCCCAAAACTGAACACAGTATTTGAGGTGTGGCCTCAACAGTGCTGAGTACAGAGGGACAACTGCTTCCCTGGTCCTGCTGGCCACACTATTTCTAATACAAGCCGGGATGCTGTTGGCTTTCCTGGGCATGCTGCTGGCTCATATTCAGCTGCTTGTTGATCAGTACTCCCAGGTCCTTTTCTTTCAAGCAGCTTTCCAGCCACTCTTCTCCAAGCCTGTAGCGTTGCCTGCGGTTGTTGTGGCCCAAGTTGCAGGACCTGGCACTTGGCTGTGTTGAAGTTCATACAATTGACCTCAGCCCATCAGTCCAGCCTGTCCAAGTCCCTCTGTAGAGCCTCCCACTCAACTTGGTGTTACCTGCAAATTTACTGAGGCTGAATTCTATTTCCTCATCAAGATCAATGATTCCTGCTCACTGCAGGGGGCTTGGACTAGATGACCTTTAGAGGTCCCCTCCAACCCAAGGCATTCTATGATTCTGTGATTATACTTTTAATTCATCAGAAATCCAGGATACGTATACTACTTGTTTAGATCACGCTGGTACTGCTCAGTGATCCTGCCATGCACAACTGTAGCACTAACCAGTGGTGGGACCACAGTCCAAGTGCACTCAAGGAAAGCCAGTAGCTGCAGCTCTCATCAATGGGATTTTAATCAAGGGGTTTTCATGACTATCAAGACACACATTCTGCTTGACATGCTGGCACAAAGTCAACGCAGAAAAATGCTGTGTCAGGAAACTGTCATTATGTTTACAGGAGAAATTAAATCCAGGAAACCCTTCAAATTTTCATCTGAATGAAGGATTCACATGTAGTTGTTTGACCATGTAAAATTACATGATTTTTATAAACACAAGGAAATGACAGACAATACAAAAATAATCACCACAGAACTCCTAGGCAGGAGGAAGCTCATATTGCAGTTCATCCCCTGAACTGCCTTGGGGAAAAAAAAAAAAAAAAAAAAGAGAGAAAAAAAGCTTCACTTTTATTACTATCATTATTTTAAAATACCATTCAAACCTGCCACTTTGAATTGGTATAGTGTTTTTTCTTCTGTAAAAAAAATAGAAGGAATATTTAATCACCTCAGCATTAGTCTCCTATTAGGACATGGCTGTGTCAGAAACAATTTTAGTGGTGAGATTCGAGGTCTTTTGGCCAAAAGGTCCTAAGAAATTACCTGTACTAATGACAGAAATCCAAACTGTCACAACCCTGTCCTGGACTCTCTATGGTGCAAATTCTGGTTTATTTGATCAAGGGGCTGCCAGTGCCGTTCCTTGGGCGCCTGCCTGTATTTTAACCGTTTCGTAGCTTTCGCATATTTGGGTGCAGGCAAATTCGCCAGTCGGGAATTGCGAAGGGAAAGGGACGAGTCCATTTTAACGCTGTAACCGCGAAGCAGGAGCCGCTGGCCGTGGCGAAGGGCCGGGCGGGATGGTCGCACGCAGCAGCAAACCCCACGCCCTGCATTTCGGGCGCCCGGAGGGGCTAAAACTCGAGTTGTTCCACAAGTGAGGAGACGGCGGCCTCGGGGGGCGCGTTTCACGCCCTGGGGGCCGTTAACACGCGTGCCACAGCCGCACACCTC
>WUAM01000287.1:97394-136548 GCA_024336885.1 Actenoides hombroni
GAAGAAGAACATCCCCATCTGCCTGCAAGCCGAGCCCGAGCGAGGTGAGCGCGGAGCACCGGGGGCGGCAGACACCGCGAGGGAAGAGGGTGGGGGACTACCGTGTTGTCTGGGGCTACCCCCCGACCCCGCGTCCCATCCCCGGGGGGGGGACGGGCGGGTGGCCCCGCGCCTTCCATCTTGCTCCGCCGCCGCGGCAGGAGCTGGGGGCGAGCGGGGAGGTGGCGGCAGGAGGCCGGCACCCGGGGGCCGGGCCGGGGAGGGACACCGGGCCGGGCCCCACCGCCTTCACCACGGCAGCAACTAACTTTTCTCCGCGATTCCGCCGCCCGCGCTACCACGGGCTCGGTTCCTAGAACCAGGGGGGCGTGAGCCGGAGCAGAGGAGGCGGGGGTATGTGTGTGTGTGTGTGTGTCTCCGAAGTGACTTCGCGAAACTTCTCTGCGTGGGGCTCTGTCCCCGGGCCGCCACTCGTGTCGGCGGGGCCGAGGCTGGACCCGTACCGTCCCTCCGCGGGGGGTGCCGGCACGGCGGAGCCGCGAACGCCCGCTACGAACCGGCGGCTATCGCGCCTTGGTGCCGAGCAGCGCCCGCAGGAGCTGCCCCACCAGTCTTGCCATCGGCCGAGGAGTGGTCTCGGATCCCTAAGCCCCGGTACAGGGGTCGGTACTGGCGGAAGGCGGGTAGCTTCTGGTCGCTTTTCACAATAAATAGCCTTATTTATGCTAATCGAAAGGTAACTTGGCCATTTTCTCAGAGGGCTTCCGTCATGGGAGTCTGTCATGCCATTCCTCTGTCCTTAGTCTCTGAATCAAAGGGAAAAAGGCTAGTACACCATTTAGCCTTGGGAACTTTCAGGTATGCCTGTTGTCTTATATCTTTGATTTACAGCTCGTTAATTCTGTGGTAGCATATGGAGCCCTGAAGTAGGACGCTTGGGTTTGGTCGCCGCGGTATTGGATCGATGGCTCTGCTGCTAGGGTCAGAAATTCACTAAGCATTAAAAAAGGAGGATGTTTTGTTTGCTCTGTGGAAGAAGTATTGTACCCTCGCGTTGGAGGGGGAGGTCTGTTGCAGAACTGCTGCCGTGCTTCTGACTAGTAAATCTGATCCCTAATGGGAAGTTCTTTGCAAACATATGACATCATGAATTAGTGGCTGAAATGGGAGCAGGTATTTCAGCTGTGAAAAGCTAGATTTTTAGTCTTTCCTCTTAGTAAATACCATCATTACTAAAATCTGTGGTCATATTTCTTTATGTCAAGAGTCTGTGTAGCTGAGGAATTGCAGAAGTAGGATGGACGACAGTTGTCAAAATATATCAGATGCTTTTACAGATGAGGAAACTTTAGAAAGGGTTTAATCTGGCTATGTCAGAAACTGGAAAGATTCTCTCATTTCTTTCTGCATAAAGGTTGTGTCATGAGCTGTAGCATGCGGGCTTGACTTTATACCGAGTAAACAGTGGTACTGGTTTTGCTCTGATGGGTTTAATGCCAGTTAGAAAACTGATTTATCAGTTCCTGTTTATTCTTATTTTCTCTTTAATCTCTTCCATCTTCATTATGAAGCTGGATAGATTTATATGTTAATAGTCCTACCACTGGTGCTTTTCTTTAGTGTATTTCCACTGTGTAAATAAAAAAGCTATTTTGTGCCTAAAGCGAATGATTACCTTCTGTAGTACGTTGCATTGTATATTGCTCAAGTTTAGCTGGTAATTTAGCAGGATTCCAGTTACTGGAACTTTTCTGCTTTAGACTTGAAAAAATATTAAATGGTCAAAATAGTTAATCAGTGTTGAATTTAGTAGTCCTTGAGTATAGAGAATAGATGAAATAAAGCTTTCAAACTTGCCAGAATAATGGCCAGTGCAGTAATGAAATGAAGGTGCATCTTTAGCTAATGTAGGAGTTTAGTATGGCCTTGAGTTAAAAGGCAATTACAAATACAGTTAAATTCTGGTTCAAAGCCAGTTGTGCTAACATCCCCCTCTGCTGTTTCTAGAAAATATTTCCCTTCGGTTACTCCACAGAACATTTTATGTACACTGTACGATTCTGATCGCACTTGGGTGAATGTAAATGCTGGTGTTTTAAACTAACACTGTAGCCAGTAATTTTCTATGATTTAGATATGGAGTAATATTGAATGTGAAATATTTAATTACATAAATTGTATTTCTGTCACAGATACAAGCACAGTCATATATAGCATATAAACCAGTCATTTTTCTATCCATCCCAAATGCATTTGTATATTGGATATTAATATTTATATGGAATCTAAGAATAAGAAACACTTAATGCATGTGTATTTTCTTAGATTTTTATGTACCTGTAATCTCATTACTTAACTAGTGTTTTGTTGTAATGAGAGGTGCTTATTCAACCCCACGAACACCAGCAGGACTGACTAGTTTGTGGTATAACAACACAAAACTCCTCAGTTAATGTGGTGCTGAAGTTTCTTGGTGATGAATGCTTCCAAAACAGACTATAAAAATGAAACGAACAAAACAAAACCCAACCACAAACTAAACAAAACCTCAGAAAACAAGTGAGTAGCTAAATAATCCTGTTTCATCCGTGGTTTCCTGCAGGCTTTCCCCTTCAGTCTCAGTTTATTGTATCCACAGTCTGTACACCCCTTCTGTGTCATAATAAACAGTTAGTGTGCAGCTTCTATTTCTAGTCTCGTTGTAGCAGCAGGTTTGAACTGGAAGAGGGGAGGTCACTGGAGGTGCTGGAAAAACTGGGAAGGCAAAGATTTCCCTGTGGTGAGCCACAAGTGGTTTGTACAGGGCACATTTCCTCAGGCTTTTTACCCCTCAAACTTCACAGGCTTTTTAGCCTCTCCCTTGGGAGTTCTGCATCCTGCACGTGCACCTGTATAGAGCTGGTCAGGCCCCCCCCTATGTCCCTACCTGTGGAAAGGAGGGAAGTTGTGGGCGCTGAGGCGGGTGGCTTTGTTAGAGGGAATGTGGATGCTGTGTATCCCTGAGGCAGCATAAAAGGTTCCCTGGGTACTGATACTCTTGTCTCCATCCAAACTAATGCAGCATTGCTTTGGGGAGCACTTCAAAAGCTGTGGTGTCTCCCCTCATCTAATATGTCAGGAACTGGATGGTGGTGCTACTGCAGCAGTGTGTTTCTGGTCCAAGGGCTATCGGAGAAGCTTTATTGTTTTGATGTGAGGAGCTGTCGGGATGTTGTGGTCATATCAGTGTGCAGAAATAGGGGGTTTGCTCCAAGCAGAGTTATTTTAGTTTATCAATATCCTTTTTTGCCCCTTCCTTGCTTCAGACCCCCCCTTCCATGTTGAATGCCTTATCTCTGCCTGTCTTTGTTGCTCCTACAAGTCATGTGCTGAAGTGGAGGTTATCCAAAAATTTGACAAAATCATCATTTTGCTAATGGAAATTGGCTGGTCTTACTGAAATGAAGGAGCAGAGACATGGTCAATGCTATTGGCTCACATTGGCAATAATTGATACCCTGAATAAAGGAGAGTAACCTGGGTTAATGTTTCAAGCATCAGAGTGCACGTATGTACGTAGGGTTTAGCATTTGTAAGAGTGCCTTGGGGAGAAGGTTCTTTTCCAAGGGGTGGCAATCATCAGTATTTCAACAAGTATTTTTAGATGTCTTCATTGCAGAAATTCTGTGGAATACTTACATCAACTAAAAAATCATACTTTGCTTTTTTTTTTTTTAGAGACTAAAACCAAATTTATAATATGGATAGCTGCTTTTTTTTGGTGCATACTGCAGTACAGTTACTGGTTTTGTACTGCCTGCTCTGTAATTGAGCAGTACTTCAGAGTGGCTCTGTCGCTTCTGGCTTCCACTGCCACGATTATTGCAAAGAGTTCTCTCCTTCAGAGGACAGGAATTGTGTTCTGTGAGGAAGAGAACTGTAACATACACCTGATGCAGTAAACCCTGTCATTTCAAAAATGACACAGGAAGACTTACCAGTATAAGACAGTCATTAAAATTCAGGGCACACTTCCCCCCCCCCCCCAGTTTTCTGCCTAAGATGCTAAATAACATCTTGTTATAGACCATCTAAACCACTTTTTGAGGTGATATCTGAGCAAATACCTTGAGAAGAAAAATGTCCCTGGAATTAATTTTTTTCACTATCCCTTCCAATCAAGTTAAATTAAAGCATTTTATGGAACTGCTGTTTCAACTTTATGGCTGATCAAGTTTGACAGGAGTATAGAAAATATTATTTGTGTATCTTGTATGTTCACAGTGGGACTGCTTGAGATGCCTTAATGTACAAGGTTATTAATTGTAAGAATACATTTATGTGTGCTTTGGTCTTGATGGGGTTTTGTTTGGTTGGTTTTTAAATGTTGTGCCTTTCATAGTTGTTCTGCCCCCGTGCTTAACACTATAGCCCAGTTATATTGAGGAAGAAGGAAAAACTGTATTTATTTTTTTTTCCAGCTCTTCCATCTGTTGTCACAGTTCTTGACAGTCAGAATTAGGTGAACTTTAGGAAGCATTTTAAAGGAAACCCTAGGAAATGTTTTAAAACCCAAGACTCAATGAGAAAAAACTCCAACAATTATTTTGCGAATCCTGCCTCAAATATAAAACAAGTGTGTTCTTGTGGAAGATGTTCTGAGAGCAAGCAGCTATCCCTCAGGTTACTGCTGCATGAGCTTGTCTGGTCATCTTAAGCTGGAAGAGAATCAGTTTCTCAGATAAGGTAGAGGTATGGGCCCATTATTGAACTTAATTGTGTTACTGTAGGTTAGCAATTTACATCTGATTAAATGAGGCCACTTTAACAAAGTATCTGCTTCATAATCTTTCCAGGTGCATGTTAAAAATTAGTTTATATTTTCAATAAATAAGGCTGAGGGTGACTGTTCGTTGTATTTTAAGCTTTGGCCTAATAAGGCACTTGAGCTTAAGCGGGTCCTCAGAAAATGAACAAAGTGAGAGCTGGTGACCTGCGATTGGAAACATTGTGCGAAGGCTTTCTGTCTGTCTTTATCTGTTTTCTCATTTTTGTCACATGCCTCCTGAAAAGTTACAGTATAAACTGGATGGCAGAAAATGTTTTGTGAGGAGAGGATGTGCTTACAATGGGAGCCCTAAGAATCAGGACTGGGTATTAGGGATGAATATTTGGAGAGGTGCTTGGAAGATCATTGCTACCCCAGTGAAGGCATTGCCTAGGCTTGATACGCAGTCCAGACAGTTATCTAGGGAGTGAGCAATTGCGACATTTGGTCAGTTATGCTATGCAAGGTGAAGTAATGAATAAGTGTAAGTTAAAAAATGGAAGAAAATGTTACTGTATCTTATCTGCTGACATATGAAGCTGGCTTAACTAGCTCCCTTTTGGTCCTCCAGTAGCATCTGAAACTGTAACTAAATCTCAAATGGGAGAACACTAGTGATAAAAGCTGCCTTAATAACAGAATACTGGTAACAAACTGTATGTATTTTGTCCTTGTCGAGACTTCTTCCTCTTTTCACCTTAGTCTGACTGAACTGTCTCTTGGACAGTTGCTTTTTCTCCATTTGCTAAACTGAACACTGGGGAAGACTGTTTTCCAGATGGGGGTAAGATGAGCTGGTTTTCATCAGAAAACTAGAGCTGGTTTTCATCAGAACGCAAAGAACAGAAGCACTGTGTCAGTTTCTTCATTCCTTCTCTTAAAGCCAATTGGGACCAGGAGAGCTCTAACACAGGGATAGAAAGCAGGCAACAATTGCTCCCAAGTGCCCTTTTAGCATGAAAGGAACTGAGAATAAGCAAAAAGCATCTCCATCTCTTCTGGTCTGCACAGCCAAGTTAACAGCGTTTTACGACCTGTGTTATTAAGAGAATTTGACAAATGTTGCAGAGTCTTCATGAAGATACTGTCTTCACTGATTGTTGGGAGATGATTGTCTACTGTGTCTAGGTCATAACCAAGGGTTATTCCTCCCCATACAGAAAGAAAATGTGAGATACTAGGTGCAAAGAAACAATTTCTGGGTTTTGCAGAGTCTAAACAGTTTTGGCTAATATTCATCAGAAATGATTTGTCAGCAGTAAGTGATGACTTATTGATATGGCAGCAAACACTCTAGCTTCCCTCAAAGAGCTGCACCATGTAGAATTTGAAGCACTAGCAATATTTACCGCTGACGGGCACAGCTGCTTTTGCAAGTATGTGGGAGCTGTCAAGGGTATAAGCTCTAAACACAAATTCTGTATCAGAGTTTCTCGTGCGCTGAAACATTAGAGACTGATGTGAAATACAGGAGCTTCAGTGTTAGTTCCTTCAGTAATTAAGATGTAGGCAACTTTTCTTGAATCTCAACACATACCTGTATCTCTTCTCTAATTTTTTTTGTGTGATTCAGAATTACATGAGCTGCTGCTGCTCCAAGCTCTGAAGTGTTGGAGAACAGTAGTAATAGAAGATACCTTAATAACAAAATAGTGATTATAGACAGTACATATTTTGTCCTTGTCAAGACTTCTTCCTGAGTTGCACTCAACTGACTGCTGTAGGCACAGTAGGCAAGGCTTGATGGTACGCCTTCTCCACATGGCTCGGGTCTGACCCTTGTTTAATCATGCTGGTGCTTATGAAAAAGGATGCACTGAGTCAGCAATTGTCTGTATGGGTCTTAATGATTGTGGATGTGAAACTGAATGTTTTTCCTAAGCCATTTGAATTTATGCACGTTGGAATGTCAGGGTACTGTCCACCCTAACATGCAAAACAGACTAATGAGATGTGTCAGCATCTTATGTGGGCAGGGATGGGACCATCACCTGCTGAGCATTTCACTCTAGTAAGAGGAGTGTGACACCCTGTAAAATTCAGTGTAAAATAGTAATATTTACATTGGGTACAAGTAATCCTGATTACTATATCACCCTCCTGATTCTTCTTTTCTTCCTCTTCCCACGGGCACAGGCTGTGCTGCATGGCTGGGCAACACAAACCATTCTCTGGCATGTCCTGTGGTACAGCCTGGCCAGGTTTTATGGTTCTGAATGAGGCTGATGATTGAATGTTTTTGGTTGGTTTGTGTAGTAATGTTTTTTTTTTTTGTGGGTTTTTTTTGTGGGTTTTTTTGTTGTGTTGGGGTTTTTTTTAAGTCATTATCAGTACTAATTCTGCTTTTCACTGATTCTGCATCACAAGTTAGAAGCAATGTTCTTTGCTTACTTTTGAAGTGTTATAAAGAGAATGTGCAAGGGGAATAAACAGGTAAGCAGGAGCTGACAACTTTGATATGTGTTTCACGTGGAATTTAATTTTCTTCTCTCTTCGGAAATTACCATGGCAATTGAGAAAGACAGTCATGACTGACAAAGTTTCAGTCTTTTTGGGGCCTTACTTAATTTTTTGTAGTCACTGGAAATCATCACCAAGAAGATTTTGATACTGTGCAGGGATAGCTGCAGAGAATATTTTAATAGTTGCACCACCCTCTTTACATACTGGGATCCCACAGACATTTGGGGAGTTCCACAGTTGTCTTGCTAAAGTTTAACATTTTTTTCCCCTCTTCCTCTTTTCTCAAAATAACAGAATTTCTTTATTCCCTGAAATGTAATTAAAGATAGAAATATAATGATGACAGTTTAAAAGTAACTGTCAATGAAACTTATTTATATATTTATATTTTTTTACCAGTGGGATGAGATGAGGCTGCCTTTTAATGCCACCATTTTCTGGGGTACTAATTGAATATTGTGTAAGCAAATACAAGTTTTTTTCTAATTAACAGACAGTATTTAGAATGTTGTAAAGTATTGCCAGGATGTGTCCTCCTAGTAGGTACCTTTCTTAAGAAGGCAAACACTATATACTTTCTTTTTTTGTTATTTTTCATTTAGTGAACCACACCAGGCAGTGCAGCACTTGCTTCCTGAAGCAGTTTCACAGTAGGTGAATGTACAGTGGGATGTGATCTCTCAAATCCACGTTGTAAAGCGAATTAAAACCAACTCGTTTACATTTAACAAACAAAAATGAAGAACGTATCAGTGACTGGAGCATGTGTTTAACCGAGACAGATCTGAGATGATTCCTCATGTTTCAAGCTTTTTGTTTCTATGGATATCCGTCAGCAAGATAGAGAAGTGATGCCAGCTTTTCTACAGGTGCCTGTGATGGAGACCAGGTGTTCCACAGTCCAAGGCTTTGTTGCCAGTTTAACTTTTGCTGTGGGACAGTAGTTATGAGAAAAACAAAAGAGCAATAACTGATACTTTTTTAAGGGCGTATGGTAATGGCTAACATTGTGGCAAATCCTTTAATAGTGGTCAGCCATGTCTGTGGGTAAATATGTTCTGCATAAGCAGGAAGAAAGAAGGTGCCTTGGGTCTGTGGGCTAGTGGGTGCCAGTGTTTCAGTACAGTGGTGTTTTCTGATGGGAGGGAGGCCTTATTGAAAGTTGTTACTAAAATAGGAGTAACACACTTATGGAATCTTTGGATTATAATACTCTTTTTCTATTTGGATTATCATCTCCATGGACCAGATACTGTGTCCTTTGTACTGCAATTGTGAAGAGGAGCTTCCTCTGCTGCTTGTCTTTCACCATTGCTGCCAGCTTCTGATAGATCAAGATCAGCAATGGGCTGGTGCTCACAGGCACTTTCACCTGAGTTCGTTTTGGCATCTAAGTAAAGCCAGGATAGTTCCAACAAGTGGGTTGCATCAAGCTCCTTGCTATACTCTGCATTCTCAAAATGTCATTAAAGCCTTGGTAACTGGCAGGATTTTGTCCTCATTTGTACCTGCACTCCTGATGACAGGATTGGGACCCGAGTCTGAGATGAGGCTGTTGAGGAATAAACACACCATTTTACTACTCTGACAAAAATCTAATTTCAGTGGCATTTTTAGTGGGGTGTTTGAGTTGGTTTTGTGTTAGGATTGGGTTATTTGCACAACAGCTGGGCAGAAAGTACTGAGGTAGTCACAGAGAAAATACTCTGGGGAGTGAAATTCACTGCCTGGTAAATGGATGCAACTTTGCTGGATTCTGGAGGTTAATTAACTTGTGCCAGCGAATTTACTGAGCCCTTGTAGCTGTTAGCAGAGGCCATTTCTTAGTCCGAGGTCTCTTCGGAAAAGTCAGAGAAAATCATTGTCCAAAAATATGTTGCCTCCTTGACCTGTATCTGCCAGTTTTATTCTTTTGTATTTTTAAATTTTCTGGTGGTTTTGTAAGTAGTACAATGTTTTTGAATGTGGTGAGGAGATTTGAGCCTAAGCCTCTTAAAAATACCTGATTTATTTGATAAAACTTCCAATTTTGTGGGGTATAGACTTGTAAATCGCTTGACCTTTTTTAGTAATACTAACCTTTCCCAAACCAAACAAACAGTATGTAAGATGTAGGTTTGCAGTAAACTGTTGTAAAAGATTCTACATACATCACAGTTTGGCAGGACAGAGGAAATGCGTCTCATCTCTTACAGAAATGTATTTTGAAATTATAATTTGTAGCGCTTTTAACTTCACCTCTTACTAGAACTGTTTGCAAAATGTGCAGGAGCCAGATAAACTTGCAGGATTTGCATGTCAAAAGTGAAGCAGTTGATTAAATACTTTCAGCTGGGGTGTGGGTGGCTGCATAGAGAGGGGAGAGAAAGAGTGAAATTGATAATGTGTAAAGGATAATTCAGTGGCTTTATACTTGTAGCTCTTGTGAGTCAATAACTTACTAAATTCAGGAACATTATTAGTAGCAAAAAAACCCCCAACCCAAACACCTTCCTTGCACCTCAAGCACAAAGTCCTAAAACACGTCTGGTGTTTTTTATGTGTTCGTATTTTCTTACTGAGCCAACACGTCCCGTAACTTAAGTTTCATGTTATCTTGATTTGAATATTATGAGGCTTCCGAAGTATAAGTATTCTCAAACTTTCCTGTCATTACTATTGCTGACAAAAATGATGCACTAACTCAGGCTTTTCTTATGGTCTCTCATTTCCTTTGTCTGTCTTGAAGGCACTAACCCTAAAGTTTTTGAAGTTTCCTGTATGCCTAAGGTGTTGCTTTCACAGGTCCACAGATTCAGGCATGCATGCATACCTCTGGTTGTTGTTTTGTTTTTTTTTAAAAAACAAACAAACAACAAAAGGCAAATATATATTGTATTTGTTCATCATTCTGCTTAGACATGTTTTAGATCTATTCACTGTTATTTGTTTAAATATTTAGTGTGAACGGAGTCTTGCTTTTCAGAACACTTAAATATGGAAAGAACCTTATTTTTCAGATGACTTGCCCTCTGTCATTAAATATAAATTTTTGCGACCAAAGAAAAAGTGTTCAGCTGCTGGCTGAAGAATTCTACTTTCTTTTTTAGCCAAAGATCAGGGTAGTAGGTAAAGTATTAATGAAGTTGTATTACTATACATATATATATATATATTTATTTTTTTTTGGCAAGTAATGGCAGTAATTTAAAAAAGGAAAACAACCTCTCAGAATTTCATGATGGCCTGCTTGGTTAGTGGCTTAAATATAGGAGACATCATTGTACTTGAGTTATGGAGCTCCACATCATCTGAAAGAAATTGTCTTTATACTTATCTTTCGCAGCTTACAATGTACATCAGGCTAGTTTTGACATTTCTTTCCTCTTCCATCACTCCTTGCTTTTTTTTCCTGATCTTACCAAGATTGGCAGTATTTTTTTCCTGACACCCCCCTGCCCCCCTTTTTTTTTTTGGGGGGGGGGAGCTAGGCATATGTAATTTCTTTCTTTAACTGCAAAGAAAGAAGTTGGCATAAAAAGAAAAAATAGCGTGATGGGCCTGTTCATTGAAACCAAAGAACTCTTTGGTGTTTAGGCCAATACTCTGAAGGAAAGTATTGAAAAGTAGGCTTTAATTGACTTGTTTCAAGTGTTGTTTATTATTTCCTTAGTGCTAGCTGCCTGTAATAGTTATATAAAGTGTCGTTGTGTAATTTGTATGGTTTTGCTTTCAATTATTAAAATGAAAATTAAGTATGTTTATGCGGATCTTCTAAATGTCCTAGTTAGGAAATTCTGGATTTTCTGCAGCTATGCTAATGCTCTATAATTTTCTGTGAAGTTTGTACTGAATTGTAGATTATTGCTGTGCAATTAGGATACTCATGGTTGTAGTTACAAACATTTCAGAGCTTGCAAGGTTAAAGGTAAGCATTTTCATGATACTTAAAATGTACGTTTTGTGGCATGCTGTAGAAGTAAAGTAAAATACGTGGTGAGTGAAAGTGAAGGTCTGTTCCTGGAACTGTTCTAAGTCATGGTTTGTGACAATGTTCTTTAAACAGAATTTTTTTTGGATTATTGTAGTCAATCTGGGTGTTCAAGTTCAAACACAGAAATTATCCTATTTGCATGTGGATCCTGGTTGATAATCAGATATTAATCATTTTAGCACAGGAAGGATTAAAAGGAAAAACAAAAATTTGTCATAAATTGATAGTATGTCAGAGATCTGTTTATCAGCAAAATTTGAATGTGAAAGACTCAAACCGGCAAGCTGTCCTATACAGAGTGGCTAATCCAGAAGAGTATTTAAAAATGCATATTTTTCTGGATCAGATCATTACACTCAGTAAACTGTTAGGCTCTAACTATGTGAATGGATAATGCACATGGTCCCAGTTCGTTTGATGATGGTCTTAAAAAGGTCTCTAAGTCAAGGCCACTGAAACCTTTGCTGATGAAATGTATGGATACTTGAGAACGAATAATCTCTTTGAAGTCAACGTACTTTACATTAAAGCTTATGACTTACATGCTTCAGTGGATCAAAGGGTAATTCTAAAAAGAAACTATTTATTTTGTTTAATTAAAGATCATTCTTGTGGTATGTGCTAATATCTGTTTTGGGGCAAAAGAGAAAGCCGGTAAAAGTGATTTAAAATATCCTACATTTTCTACCTTTCTTTTTATTAAATATTTTTTGTCTCAGAGACCATATAAAATATAGTTTTTGTTGGTGGTATTCCTTTGCTTATTCTTCATATTCTTTGTTTGAAGAGAAGTGATATCTGTGGAACTGCAAGATGCTTTCTGTTACTTTTTTAAAATTTTTTTTTCCTCATGGAAAACCTTTTCATTTCTGCTCACTGAAAAATGTTACCTCGTGAATAAAAACTTGTAAAAAACTTGTATACTTGAAGCTGGTGGTTTTATCACCAAAAATGACACGTACCATTGACCTGAACAGGTCTGAGATCCCAGTGTGCTTTCAGAGTTACTTGATTCACAAAAATGCTGTTACGTACCGTAGCAGGAGGAAAAATCTTTGTCAAAATGAAGACCTTGCGAGTTACTTTTTTCCACATTTTTCTATCATGGAGATTCTAAAACCCACAGGCTTTTCCCCACTGTATATTTAAATATAAGAAGCAGAAATTATTACTGTACAAAGTAGGGTAGCATCTTGGTTGAAATAAATGAAAACTTTCTGTTGAATTTGTTGAAAGTAGAATTTCAGTCTGTTATCTGTGTTGCTGTCATTTGGGAGAGCTGCAATTTAGGCTTTGTTCTTCTGCAAACTGGAGTACTGTGTCAGATGAAATGAGAGGATCACCTGTTGAGAATGAGGGATTTAAACGCTGTGGGGCTGTTACTGTGAATTGGCATTGAAAGGTGTTTGGAGGAAAAATAGCAGCAATGCAGTTTTTCTGCTTTCTACCTTAATTCCCAGGCAGTTTAAAATACATACATTTCTGGATAATCCTTACTATTTGATTTG
The DNA here is from genome assembly GCA_024336885.1 of Actenoides hombroni. Lineage (NCBI taxonomy): Eukaryota > Metazoa > Chordata > Aves > Coraciiformes > Alcedinidae > Actenoides > Actenoides hombroni. The sequence continues at coordinate 110,146 of WUAM01000287.1, forward strand.
GTATTCCAATCTCTCTATTTTTGTGAACTTCTGATGAATTTTCTGTGTTCTGAAAATTCAGTAACAACTGCTAAGTGGCAAAGCAATCTAAGTAATAATATAAAAAATAAAATTTCCACAGAAAGTAGTAGAACATTCCCAGACAAATCTTAATGTTTTCTGCTTTATCCAGGAGAAGAGAGAACTTTGAGGTTGTTAGCATTTTTCATCTTCAGCAATGTTCTATAAACCTTCACCTTCTTTCTTTACAGCGAGGTATGAATTATTTTGTGGAAAAAAACTGAAATGAGACAGAGGTGTGGTTGGTGAAAGATCACAGTAGATGTCTGTCTGTTTTGCAGTTTGAACTCTCTCAGGTCTGGTTCTTCAGTCAGTGGAACAGTCTGGTCTGTAGTCTTTCCTGTGTGCAAAAGTTGAACAAGATTTCTTTGTAATAGTTAGTTAGAAAATATAAGTAGAAGAAAGAGGCGCTTTTTTTTTTTTTTTTTCCTGTGGGCAGAAGATGGACTTGTGTGAATAAAATGCATAGGAAGGATTGCAAATCCTTTTGCTCCTCCTTAGAAACAGGAAGCCAATGTCAAACAGAAACTCCATTTCTATGTTGCCATCCATGGAGTAAGCTGAATAATAAAAAAAATAAGCTGAATAAAACTATTATTATTTTGCAATATGACGCTGCTATAAATCTCTTCTAGTGCTCTGTAGCTTTACAGTCAGTTTGAAAAAAGTGTTAACAGAAAATACTCACGTGTTTGTCTCTAAAGAGACTTCAGTATTGCAATGGTAAGGATTGCTGGTATACACATCATTAAACCATATGAATATTAATTTTTGTGTGCTGGTTTCCTGGTGTACTGGTGCATCTCAATGTACTTTATAGAAGGTTTCACGGAAAAACAGTCCTCAAGGAATGTTTTTTTGAACATAAATGTCTAATCGGGGGAGAGAGGCATTATTTTCATAATGAAAATGTCATCTTTCTCCTTGAACTGAGGTGCTGCATGAAAGGTAGACAAGAATAAAAGCACTCTTGCTTATTTGAGCTTCCAGAAGCAAGTGTATGATTTGCTATTGCAGAATTTGGGGGCTCATCATCTGTAAGTCCAGTTGCACAGAAGAGAGGAGACAATTCCTGTGAACCCAAGAATTGACTTCTTTGTTTTGTTTTGGTTTTGTTTGTTTTGTTTGTTTGTTTGTTTTGTAGAAAATCTACTCAGCTAATATCAAGACGTGAGCAGAAAGGTACATAAGCATGTTCAGTAGAATAGTTCCAAGTTGGACTGGGCAGTTTTAGGTTTATGATTGGACTCTATGATCTTTTCCAGCCTAAATGATTCTGTGATTTTAAGTTCATCTGTAAGAGACCAGTTTAGCTGGTAATCTTCACCCCTCCTCCTCATTTCCAAGTTATTTGGACTACACTGGAGGTAGTTTCTGAGACTGGTCTCAGACACCCTTAGGTTTTACTGTAGAATTTTTCCTAAGGCTCATGCTTTAGTAAGCTTCTAGGGTTGTCCTTTTGATGGTGGTGCACTTAAATACCTTGGCTGGTTTCCCGGTACTGTGTAACATGGAACATTTGCTGTTGGTTTTATCTGACCTGAGCAGGCCCTGCTCACTTTCTACATGACCACCCTTCAGCTTTCCTTAAGCTATGGGCATCATCTGGTAAAGAGAAGCAAATAGTTTTTACATTAGTTTCTGCATTCAGCTATCAGCATCATGTTCTGCTTCTTTCTAAACCTGAGTCTGAAATGTGGTTTCAGATAATTGATCCTTTTGTGGTGTTTCAAGTTGCAATGAGTTAGGAAAGTTATGGGAAGAATTTGGATCTTCAGTTGTCCAAGTGCAGGCTCAGTGAAAAACAGCTAGGAAAACAGGTAGAATATATTGCCATGGAAGCCTTGTTAAATTTGCCATGGTGAGGTTGATTAAAATTTCTTCATAAATGGATTTTATTTTTTTTTTTAACGAAGAATGAAAAAAAACCAAAAAACAACTTGGAAAATGTTATACAACAAATAGGGATTGTGCTGTGGTGCTCAAAGATGTGAGCTAATGTTTGCCCATTCGAGGAAATACTAACAAAATGTCACTTTAATTAGAGAGAGCAACAAGTTTCTCTAATGGTCTAGTAGTTCCTTCTTCTCTTTCTTTAGATACAGTATAGACTGTGTAACCATAATTTGACATTCAGAATGTGATTTGTTTTGAAAAAATATTTCTCGTTTTTATTCAATAATGCAATTATTATTCAATATTCAATTTTTAGTCCAATTAGGATGTTTACATTTAGGAATAAGCAAAAATTCATGGGATGAAATTGTTTGAAACTGCTTTAATTACGTCTCATGTCACTCTGCAAATGTTTTAATTTCTTTTGTGGTGAAGTCATGAATAAACATCATCAAAATGTGTTTTAATATGTTATCATTTCTAGTTATATTAAAATGAGATATCTCTTAAAAGGGGAAATGACCAAAAAAAAATTGTTTTGCCAGTATCCTAAGTAACCAAGCCCTTAATTTATCTAATACTTGTATTTCCCTTTGTTATATTAACATTGATGTCTTTATATGCTATTAACGGTTTTTGAATGGCTTTATAACATTTAATTTTTTGTTTTCTTGTAATAATCTTCAGTTATTGTAGTGCTTTTTTGTTGTCGTTTGTTTGTTTCATTTGGTTTGGGTTTTTTTTGTTTTATTTTCATTTTACCAGAAGGAAAGGGACTGAAAAAATAATGTTCAAACAGGAACATTCTCTTCTGCATGTTCAGTGGGGCAGAGGTCCTTCTCATTGTGATCTGTGACCATGTCTAGTGTATCATCCTTCAAGGTAATAAACTTCAGTAGCAGTGAAATGCAGGGTAACCTTCCTCGGGGATATGAGAAATTTATTATTGTCCTGGAGTTTGAGAATTTGTATTATTTTTGAAGTTTCTGTTTATATTCTTATGCTTACTATTATCAAGTGAGTGTGCTTGTCATCTCTACAAATGCCTGATGTAATCCTGTAATCAGTTGTATGGAAATTAAATTCACAGTCCAATTTTGCATTATGTGAAGAAAGTCTTTATGTTATTGATTGATAATTCTGATGAACATTGTGTTTTTCTCGAGAGAGGGTGAGCAGAAATTACCCACTGGGGTACACTGTCACCTGTATCTGTCTTTGTTACTGCTGTCTACATTACTTGTTGAAGAGGCCTTCTGTACTTAGGCTGCACGTTGCTTGTCTCTTCACACCTGTGTAATTGGTCAGTATCCTTTCTAAAGCTGGAAGCCCAAGACTGAGGTCCAGATCCAGATTTGCCTTTATGGTAAACTTGGAAGTTCTCCCTCCCACTGTTCACAAATCCATCCTCTTCCCTTTTGGAGCCACTGTTGTTCTTTGAGGAGAGCTCCTCACTGGATTCTTCATTGGTCCTCTGCTGGTATGTTAACCTTCTATTTGTTTTCCTCAGATACCCTGACATTGCTCTTAATCTGCTCTTCTCTTCATTATCCTTTATAACGTTTTACTTATTACCCAAGAATTATTAATCTCCTCAGTCATCTCTCTTTCATGTTAGTCTTCAATGTTTTTCTGTATTTTTTTCTTTTTAAAAAATAGTTCACTTTGTCCTAGTCCTTCCTGATTCACATGAATGATGAAAACTGAAGTGATGGAGTTAAGTCAGATCTTGTCCATGAACATTTTTTTTTTTTTTAAAATTCAGTTTAACCACTGAAAGTTGATCATCTCTTTCTTTTTTTTTAATCCCCACTGAGCTGCATATGCCTGCCTGTGTGTGAGCCTTTGTAACTTCTTATCTGCAAGAAGATGATTATAATTTACTTTACTCACTTAAGGCTGTTATATTGTTTGGGCTAAATGTTTGACTTTTCCATTTTGTGGCATGAATATATATCTATATAAAAAATATAATATAATATATATATAGAATTTATATATGTAAAGAAGATTTTTTATATCCGTTAACTTGACTGTGAGGAGATGGGTGAGAGAAAGAGACAGGAGAATAGGGAAGTATTTCTGCTTGTGTATCAGGGAGCTTGGAAAATCTGGGCACCTCTGACTGAGACTGAGGGCTCTCAGTTCCCGATTCCTTGCCATTGAATTGGAAGTTATTCCAGCCACAGCTACAACTCTAGCCACAGATTTCTAAGCTGTGTGGGTGGGAATAGGGAAGCCCTGAAAGCCCAGATAATTTCTAAATCTAAAGCAGGAACTCTGGAACCTACTGTCACTAGCCACTCTGCATGGTGGAATATCCTAAAGCCATGGATCCAGCAGCTCAACATGGGAATGACCAGAATCCGTATATGTGTAGGGGTTTTTTAATAATACTTTTTGTATGTTAGGTTTTTTTCCTTGAAACATTTAGTTTTTGACAAATCAGTAATTTGTTGCATAATTTTTAACTCTAACTTTATTATTGATATAGAGATAAATTAATGTCCCTGGCAAGATGTGGAATTACTGTTTGAATTCAGATGTGTTAGTTCAGCGGCATTGTAGAGATAATGTAATGAAGAAAAATACTATCTGATTGTATCAGAAAAGTACACATCATTAATGATGAGAGAGGTAACTTCTAGGAGGGCAACCAGGTATAAAAGACTGCTACTACTCTTGAAGTTGAAACAGTTGGAATTGTCTGCTTGGTATTGTCTGTGGTCATCTCACTGAAAGTGGGATAGATGATGTGATGTGCCTTGGAGTGGCTTCTAGGGGGAGGACTGTAAACTGCTCTGGTCATCACGTTGTAAGCCAGTCTGCTTGCGGTGTGAGTGGCGGCAGCAACAGTGTGAGCAGCTTTTGCAAAGCCACTTTGTTGTTTTAGTTTTGAATTGGAGGTTAACCGCTATGCAGAGCGCAGCAGCGTTCTGTAGTGGGCAGAACTGAGCTGTTCTGGCAGTGTTCCTGCTTCTTGTTTTGCTTTGGAGCAACAGAGTGAAGAGTACCGTGGCAGCCATGGTTATTAAAAGTGCCTTTTTTTTTTTTTTTGTGAGTAATTATTAATGAAAATAAATAATAAATCAGTATAGTAGCTTGTATGTATGTGATTTTACTCCACAGCTGGCTCTCTCTCTGGCCTGGTTTGTAGCATGAAGGAACATGCCTGGCAGTACTGGGCAGTCAGCTCTCTGTTTCAGTAACTTAATGGGCACCCATCATTGTCATTTGCACCCAGCATCTGGAAGAATTTTCGTCAATAGCTACAAAGCTTTCCAAACAATTTCAACTGGTGATTTACTGGAGATGTCAGAAAGCTTTTTCCATTTGAGATTCTGTGAGTGTGATTTGTCGTCCTGGTTTTTTTTTTGGTTTGGTTTTTTTTTCCCTTCTTTCTTCTTCCTGCTGCCTTAATAGCAAAGGGTCTCTGAACTGCTCCCCGTCTTCCATCTAACCTGTTGTCCTTCTTTCTTTTTCTGTTCCTTTTTTTTTATTTTATTTTTTTTCTTTCCATTTTCTGCCAGAATGTATCCTTGTTTCTTCCTTATTATTGAGGTACCTCTTCAGACATACATTGTAAGTTCGTTCTATTGCAGTGATGGTAAAGACAAACTAAATAAGATACATGCTGCTTCTTGTCTGGGAAAAATGTCATAATGACAAATCTTATGAAAAAAGTCATAATTTATTACTTTTTTCCCCACCAATACAGCAATGATTGAGTGTATGGGCAAAATGCTGCATCCATATAGAATCAAGAGGTAAAAATGGCAAAAGGGACTGAAAAGGTCATTCTGGCTAGTGTTAATTCAGCCTGTGGTTCATGAACCAGTGCTGGTCCATAAATCATTATGGAATGGTCTTTGAAACAAATATAAAATGCCCCAGGCACACGTGCACTCCCACACGCTCATCAGGATTGTGTCAGAGTACATTGGCAGGCAAAGTCAGCAGTTGTCTCCCAGTTGTTGTCCAAGTCTCATTAAAATGTTTATTGCTGTTCAGTTCTGAGTTTATCTGAGTTCTGTTGTTTTACCCAAATATTAGGTATCCCTGTCCTCAACTTCCTGTGATGCTAATAAAAACCTTGAGCTTGCTTGCTTGAGGTAGACACTGTCTCTGGCTTGCAGTCCAGATCTCTTTCTGCAGTGCTGCTTTCCGCATGCTGCTTTCCACACCTAACGTCCTGTTTGCTTGTACAATAATTTTAGTCTCATAATGGCAAGTCTTACAAGTTTTCTTTGTAGCAGTATGCTTCCTTTCCATATATACTCAGCTAATGAATTTTTCCTTACCCTGATCTGACAGTTACTTCTATATTCTTCATGTTTGCTGTCAAGCTGCTGGTGGTGCTCATAATGATCACTGTATTGTATATGTTGTAACACATACCTTCTGTATCTGTGTGTAAAGCTTTTGGCAGTAATTCTTACAAGAAATGTCCAGTTTTGTCCTTGTAGCCTTGGAGTACAGCATGCTTAATGAGATCAGGGCTAATACTTTCTTATGAGTATGCATCAGGTATCTGAGAATTTAACATGCTAAATTTTTTCTCATGAACACCGCTAAACACCTTGTTTTGTGGTTGGTTTTGTACTGTAGCTAAATTTCAGTAATTTTCCATGGCAGATTTTTGATGCAAATTTGAAGTCCTTACCCTAAAGAATGTAAATGGGAGGATGTTGTAAAGAAAATGCATTGGCTATTTTGGAAAATTAAGACCTGGTATATTCACTTAACTTCAAGTATGATAAAATCCTTCCAGCTCTCTGACCTATTTGGTTGAAACAAGAGCAGTAAGAACAACAGTCACCCAGAGGCAGTTAATTAGCACAGATTTCAATCCAAGATCTGGCAAAGAAACATACCTACAGAAATCCTATGTTGTAATTAGCAACTGTAATAATAGATAGTACTAATACTCAGAGTTGTAGGAGAAAGTAATTTCTGGAGTGGCTAGAAGCTGATTTTTAATGTGTTGAAGGGATATCATCAAGAAGGATGTCAGCTGGTACAAATTCTACTGTCTGTGCTTTTTTTGCTATGTGGTAAAGGACAGAAGTCAACCGCACTCTTCCAAGAGGAGGAGGAATTCAACAGTATTAAGAGAACTTCCATGAACAAATCCAGGTATTCTTGGTTTTATCCTCTCAAGGTGAAAGAGTTATCTAATGCAAAAAAATACTTTCTGATAAAGGCCAAAAATGTAATTAAAATTCCTGACATCCAGAATGAGCAGGAGCTGATAAAGAGCCCTTTTAGTAAATATTTCCCCTTAGGACCCTCAAAGGAACCTGACATTGCTCTCCACTCTGCTTTGGGAGGATGTAATTAAAGTAAAATGGGAGCTTCTGAATAAAACAGGCAAGGTGTGAAATCTTACAGGTTTGGTGAAGAAAAATCTGTTTCATATTCATTTCCCCAAAGCATATGGAGCAGAGGCTTGCTCACAAAAGAAAGTGCTACACCAACTGTATGAATGGGGAAATTTGTTCTAGGAAATAAATACATAGAAGTTCTCAAGAAAAATGAAGTATCAGCTACACTCCAGACATTGTTAGATTCTGCATGTTTTTTTCAGGGCTGTGAGCCTAAAGACCACGGCCACAACATACCAGAATGAACGTGTCTTGGCATTTCTGGTGGTGTTCAAGTAAGCTTCACAAATTGGTGCTTTATAAATATGTGTTCTTCTGGAGGTGCTTTTTCCTGAGTGCCCTTGGATGTGTCGAGGTGGTGTGTGGCGGAGCAGGATAGGGTTTTATGACTTTGCCCCCACAAGCAGCAGTGTCCACCACTGGTAGTGAACCCCAAAGGGTTGATTTTTGGTATTGGCCTAACTGGGAGTAAAATTTTTAAATCCTTCATCCTATTAGTCAGATACGATTTGGGAAAGAGGAGGAAATCTCACAGAGAATTTCCTACAGCTTTCGTACGTATTGGAGGCTATGTAGAGCAGAGAGGTACGAATTAATATGTCTTTAAGATAATAATTAAAAGAACGTGGGTTTTTTTTGTCAGGCTGACACCTGGCATATGTGGGCTAGCAGCATGTACGTAGCTCTTGCCCCATGGGCCTGTTAAAAGGGATGCAGAGATGAGCTTTGAGTGTGATTATAGTGAAAAAGTATTATTAGTGGGGAAAGGGGTAGAGGGAAGTGTGTGGGATTTGAGGAGGGGATTGTATCAGTGGGGAAGGAAAGTTCTCTGTTTCTGCTGATTGTGGTACAACTGGTCATGTGCTGTGGCTGCTGTCCTGCTGCTTCAGTTGTACTTTCCGCCCTTATCAGTGTTAAAAAGGCAGAATGTGATTTTATCGCAGGTATTTGAGAGGAAAATGTCTTTCCTGTTTAATTTTTAGTCTCTTCTCTAACTGTTTTTTTTTTTAAATTTAGCTGCTATTTAGATATAAGGGCAGGGTCAGTCTTGTTGGAAACTGGGGTGTGGGGATTTCTTGGGGGAAAGTGAAGGGTTACCTTGAAAGCTGCGATGCAGGGTGGCAGGAGGACAAGCATGTGGATGCTTGCTCTGTAGTCCTGCCTCCTGTAGATTTCAATCCTCTTTATTTTAGATGGCTCCCCTTCCAGTGGTTCCCATTCTGTGTGACATGTGCATGCTCTTAATTTTCTGCCTTCTCACTGTAGCTTCTAACTAGCTTTCTAGTTTGTTTTTTTTTTTCCTCTCTCACCTAGTTTGTTTGCCTGTTGGTCCTGTTTTCTGAGTTTCTGCTCCTGCAGTGCTCTTGGGCACCTTGCTCCAATCTGCCTGTTTGGGTTTAGTTACAGCATCATTTGCCTCAAGGACTGAACAGGTTCCTCCACGTCCCTTTTAGCTCCTGTTCTGTTATCCACTACTGAAGAAGACATTTTCTGACTTTGTCCCTATAGTCCCAGGCTGATGGGAATGGGTGGCCAATTCCAGGCTTGGGTTCCCTTGACAGATATCTCTGTGGATGATGAGTCCATAGAAAAGCTTTTCTCAAAGGCATTGTCAAAATGAATGGACTCTGCAAAAATACTAGTTTTTGAACTCCATTAGAGCTTTAATAGATGTGTGTAAATTAGTATCTTTGAAAGGTCTGTTTGATCTATCAGTTGTTGCTGTGCAGGGTTTCTGAGCTCTCTGGAAAGTCTACCCAGATCTCTTAATACAGAGCCCTGTCTGATGGGCTTCAAGTCCCTGAGCTGAAAAGGGAATATCTAAAATTTTCAAAAGAAAAGTTTGCCCAAAAAGAAATTTAATGTCATATAAAGCATTCAGTTTCCCTCAGCATGTCGATTAAAAATAGAAGGAATTTGTCATTGAAGTCTGAACATGATATGAGAAATTTCAGCTCACCAGTTAAAATCCAGCAGAGCAAGAGGCACAAAAGCAGTGTCAGTTTCAATCATTGGCACTGATACCAACTAGAATAAATACATATATAAATATTACAATTGGAAAGGTTTTAGTCTCTAGCTAAGAGTGGATTGGCTTCTCCTGCTACCTGAGGAGCTGATACTCATGAAATCAGTCCTGATTCCCAGAGGGAGAGATGAGGTAGTGTGCCATTTCTCAGAAAATAAGTGAGCAAATGGGGTATTTCCCTTTACAACAGCATTAATGGAACTTGCAGAAAGCTAGCTGCATAGGTCCTAGTAGTGTGCTTGACAACATTTAGTATGGATTACATTCAAAGGTAGCATACCTTGACCTTATACATTTGTTTCAGGTAGTGCTTTTTAAAAAAACAGATCCTTCAGGTTCTCTAGAAACTTAAGGATCTGCTGGGAAGTTGAAACAAAGAAGAGCTTTGTAATGGATGAAACCTGGGCTAATGAAAACGTTCTTTTTTCTTTCCTTTTTCTTTCTCTTTTTTTTTTTTCTTGTTTGGTTTTGTTTGGTTTGTTTGGTTTTTATTTTTTGTTTGGTTGGTTTTGTTTGTTCTCCTGTAGTCTTTTTCATCCTACGTATTAATTGAAAGTGGTTTGTTTTTTCTTTTTCAAATATTGAAAACAAAACTTTCCAGAGTGCTCTTTACATTCCCTACTCTGATGTGAGATGGTTAGGGAGCCTGATTTCATGGAGGAAAAACTATACAGTGCATAAGATTCATCAGGAAAAACTTGCTCGTTAAAATAATGTTTTGGATTCTAAAATTTGTATGAGGTGGCACGTTTGTTTTTCTTGGTTATTGCTTATTTTGTGCAGTGCATTCTTTGAATAGATTTCTTTCAAAAGCAACATTCATAAATTGGAGAAGGTAATTTCTTGTACCTAATTTTAAAATACCTATAATTTTACCAAATTATTAGATGAACGAAAATAAAAATATAAAAAGAGCATGCTGCTGTAAAAAACTAATTTAGGATTTCTGAAAAATGTAGTTACAAATATTTAGAAAATCAAGCACTTTGAAAAACGTGTTGTCTGCCATCAGTTATGCACTGCATTTAATAACGTTTTAAATTAATAGGTATAGTGGGTTAAGGGTTCAGCACAGATTGTATTAATTTCCTAGTGATTTTAAGTATTTTTAGCATGTGTTATTTGCTTACAAAGCCAGCATTGTCTGTCTTAAATTTTCTCCAAGTATTTTCAGTGCTTTATTCCCCTTGCTGATATTGAGCACTGTTATAATCCTGGGGGAGGGTGCTGCTCAGGAATACATCTAATTTAGACCACACAAAGGTATTTTTACATGAGGACTGGCTGCTGGCTTTAGCTTTGGCTGTCATCCTTGCTTACTGCTGGTAGTTTGAGAGTAGACAAGCTGCATACTCAGCTGGACTTGGATTTGCATTTATAGACTGCAGCTGGATTGCCGTGTTCTTGGCCTGGCAGCCAACTCTTTAGCTTGTGCAGAGTTTACAGAGCAAGCTACTTGCTGTGTTAGGTTTTATTTTTCTAGCGACTAAATGCCAGACTTGGTTTCTAACATTTAGATCTCTCCTTTGGGTAGGCTGCCTTCTATCGTTCTCTTCCAAATCCTCTTACCTGTGCTTTTGCTGGGCTTGCATTTGCTTGTCGGCCTCAGCTTCTGTGAGAATCTGTTTCAGAAATTAAAATTTTGATTCTTCCCTTTTCCTTCAGGAAAATAGCTTTAATGGAATTCATGGTTTTAACCAACTTTAACTTATGTAATTTCTATCATATTATTAAACAAAACAGTCTACAGTAATATCTGCCTAATTCTTGCCTGCCTTTTGCAGTTTTTCCCTAGCAGTAAGGGAAAGACTAATAAAGTTGCCCTTCTGTTAGCTTCCATTTTAAGCAATTAAAGATAACCTGTATGTCCCTTAAAAATGTAGATCTCAAGCTTTTAGACACAGTTGTGCTAGGGTGGGTTTATTTCCAGTTGTGCTGCGTTTTGACTGGCTTCAACTGCTAATGTTTGGCAAAAGTTCATATAGAATGTTTTGTGGAAATGAGAGGCAGAAACTTGTCTAATTCGCAGACAATTCCTTTGTATTTTAATCTGTGTACTGGTTGGGTATGCCAGATTGATTTTAGTTGTGGCCATATGAATTACATTCTTGTTGTTGCATTTTTTCCTGTGTGATTTGGGAGAGCAATGTATATCTTGCTTGGAAAGAGCAAGAAGTGATGCCATTCTCCTTTTTCGTGCATAGGATTAATCAGGAGCCACATCTGAGAGTAGGATCTTATCAGTGTGTGGCACTAACTAGTGTTTTAATAAGATTTATTCTTACATATTCTGAAATTTACTGCTTACCATTTATGGGGACTAACCTAATCTCAAGGATGGAATGGTTCATTAATTCCTAGCTTTCTCTATCATCACACTTAATGCTAGAGAGTGCAAATGAAATGTTTTAATATTTTAACACTGAGTAGATTCCCTGCTTCTGGTCAGTGCTTGGCCATCTTGTGTGTGTGTGGGGTTTTTTTTAATTTATTTATTTTTAATTAAGCCCACAAATCTTCTAGTAAGTAAATTGTCAAGAATACAGCTGGTTGAAGTTTTTATGCCAGAACTACAAAATAAAATGGGATTTTGACTATATAGACACATGTGTGCACACAGACACAAATATGTATATGTGCATATAAAAATTATTGGCAACCCCCCCCTGCTTTTTTGGTTTTTAGCTGGAAACAAAATTCAGTTGGAAATTCAGTGTCTGTGAGCTGTATTTGCATTTTAAGGTGACATGAACATACTGTGTCTTAAAGGAATGACACTGTACCAAGGCTTTTAGTGAGGTGTGTTAGCTAAGTCTCAGTGCTACCTAACTGTATTTCCAGGGCTTCCTCTGCTCTGCTTTGATGGACTTTGTGTTTTTTTCTTTTCCACTTCCCCCCCCCCCCATGTACACTGTAAAGCAATCAGTATCCTCACTGTTTTGATCAAGTAAATTTTTGCGCACAACCACCTGTAAAAAAAAAAATAAATGAATCTACTCCTTGTGCATCTTTTGTTTGAGTTTTTCCAGATGACCTACTGTTATTAACATCTTAAAAAAAAAAAAAAAGAAAAAAAAAGTGGAAGTCTAGATGATGCTAGTGTAGAGAGTGCCCAAACCAGGTGCAGTGTTGTTGAGATCAGTATATGCTATGGTCCTTCCCTGTACTGAAAGTCCAATCTGTCATTTCAGGAGAGTTACAAATTACCTCATCTTGGGTTTCTGTGTCTCTACTAATGGTGCATAGCAATTCTGTTTCCCTGTGTTTGCACTGGAGAACTTTGAAAGATGGTTTCTCCTAGGAGTAGACTCAAGGTTTGTACATGTCAAGAATCCCACTTCCATGAAGCTCTGGAAGATTTGGACCTGTTCTGCAAATTAGTTTCTCCCAGCTGTCCATCAGACTCTAAGCATGAGCTTCGTTTTATGTCAGAGGGCTTTTCTTCAGTTGGAATTTAGACAGAGCTTTTTAGTTTGCTTTTCTTTAAAAATAAATCAGATTCAGTGAAAATTTTATGAAGAGTATCCTTGTTTACCTTTTGTATTTTAAATATATCTTAATGCTATTTTGCCTTGAGTTTTTGGAAGTGGATTACATTTATCGAGGTCTCTTACTATGTATGCTTATTGTCTTCTCATTCACTAGACCTCTTACTTAACCACACGATGTCTGTTCATTGAAAGCTGTTGTCAATCAGTAACCATTGTCTTGTAGATTTGCATTTTGAAATCCTACCATTACTGCACTGAGTTTTGTGAGTGCCTGTTTACTGTTTCAAATACTTTTTCCCCTGTTTTATTGCTTATTTATTTGCAGGCATTTGGGTTGTCTGGCTTCATCGCATTTAGAGTTTGGAGTTGCTGATTCTGTGTCTTTGGTCTAGACTCTGTCCTTTTAAATAACAGTAACAAAGCACTGTCCTGATGACTGGGTTCCTGTCTCCAGTGTGGGAGAATTGTCTCTGCTGCTTCTGAAAGCTTTGCCTGAGGTAGCTCTGTATAATTATACCCCTTTACATAATTGTCTGAAGTTTATACTGTGTTTTTTACCTAAACTGAGAACTGTTTAAAAATTAGTTGAATTAAATCCCATCTCTTCCTTCTCTGCTTTGCTAACGACATTATGGTGCATGATTGGGGTTTTAAATATTTCTTGGAACAGATGGGGTTTGTGTCATCATGCTTGTTGAAGGTGGATATGTTATGTGGGGGAAAAAAAAAAGTGTATCTCCCAAAGTGTGAGGAGGTTCAGGAGGTGGGCCACAGGTGAGGCAGGTATTTTAGTGGAATTAATGAATCATGATTTTTGGTTTCACTGTCAAGAGTCAGCTGACATCCGTTCATAGAATCATAGAACTGTTTAGGTTAGAAAAGACCTTTAAGACTGAGTCCAGCTGTTAATGATTCACATGTTTATAGAGGTGACTTTTATCTTGTTGTTGAGTAGGAGCCGTACTGGAAAGAATACAAGCAGCACTGAGATTCCAAATGCCTCACTGGAAAAATCAAAGCTATTATATATGTGATTGCTAGTAAAGAGCTATGGGAGCTGGACCCTCTGCTATTTAAATGGGGGTGCAGGAGGATCCCCATACATCTGTGCCATAACCTTTCTTTGTTCTTATCAGCTATATAGCAAGGCAAGGGGTGCTTTGGCTCCATGCTGCAGTTCTGTCAATAGCAGATCTATCTAAACTGCATCATTTTTCTGTTTCTGATTTCTGAAGCTTTCTTTCCATTTCCCTGGAGAAGGATGTTGGTTTTCCTTGTTGTGGGAGTTCTTGTGCTGGTCCTTACTTTAACCTTGGTCTGTCAGTGATCCAGGTGAAAAAAGGAACTGCAGATTGAAAGAAGAGAAGAAGCATCGAAGAGATATGTCTACATAAGTATGAGCCTGTATGGAGTTGTCCTCTGTATTATTATTTTTAAATCTGCTAAAACTCAAAATTAGAATATAGGAATTACTTTTACTGAGTCAGACCTGAGGTCCATCTACCCCCATATCCTTTTTGACTGTGGTCGAAAGTGACAGGCTTGAGAGGATTACAGCAACAAGGTAATGGCTTCTCCCACCCTTCAGTGGTATGTGACTGAGGATATTTTCCTGAGATAGGGGTGACCTCTGTGTGATTATTAACTGTCACTGCCTTTGTCTTCCATAAGTTTGTCTCCTTAAGGCTGTAGGGTTTTAGTGTCCACAGCATTTTCTGGCAGAGTTCCATGACTTCTATCCAAGTTGTGTGAAGATGACTGACTTGCGTTTGTTCATTGTGAACATGCTACTGTTTGCTTCCTAGCTCTTGGGCTACAAGCAGTACCACTGATCCCTCTATCCTGGGTGTGCCGCCGGTGAATTTTATTGGCTACTGTTGTATCTTGGTTCCTTCCACCCTTTCCCAGGCAGCTGGGGTCGAGCTATTTAACTGTTGATGGTGTGAGGAGAGGAACAGAACTGTAGTCATCATTCAAGGTGCAGGCCCGCTGTGGCTTTATCAGCAGTGTTAAGCTAGTTTCTGTTTTGTTCTCTGTTGGCTTGTTTTGACTGTAAAACATCTTGCTGATGGTTGCCTGAAAGCATGCATTTTGCGTTGGAGGAAAATACGTCATGCTGCATTCAACACGAAGCAGATGCTGCTCCATGCCCCCAGGTCCAGCCGGTGGTGAGGCTGAAATGTATCCCCAGCAGGCATATGTATGCACTACATGCGTATATGGCCAGCACAGAGAGAACACGGATGGACACACAGAGCACTCATACAGACACAGCTCTGGCTGAGCAGGATGGAGGTCTGTGAGTGGGAATGTGTATATACATATATGGATTGGAGGATCCTTCCAGCAGCTGGGCTTGGGCACTCAGCCTGCGCAGTAGCTGCCCCTGGATCCCAGACTCCCTGGTTGCTGGCATCTAGACATAGGAGCCCCCTGGTCCCACAGCCAACACCCCTCTCTCCAACTCTCCCAACTCTCACCTGCAGAGTTATGCAGGCATTCTCAAGCCGGGAGCTGTCTCTCAGGGACCCACTCTAAACCTGTTGCCCCCTGGGCCACTTCACCTGCTCTCCAGCTCGGTCTTCACTAGCACTTGCACCATCATAAACCCAGTGCAATCCCAAAATGTCCTTGCCCTGCATCCTGTCATGTGTCCCACACCCCGAGGCAGCAACCCTCCAGAAGGTGACGTGGAGAGCTGCTCCCCATGACTCATCTTGCCAAGCTCCATGCCTGGCCTCTGGGACTGAGGCTCTCCTGGGACAGGTGGAGTGTTCTCAGTAGGAGTCCTTGGTTTGAGCAGTTCATTGTACCTCTCTCCTCCCCTGGGTTTGTGGAGGTGGGCTTTTGTTGGACTGATGGACTTGGGAGTAGCCTGGCAGAGTATTATTTGTGTATGAAACACATCTATAAACCCAAAATTATGCTCCTAAGTGGTGGTGGTCAGATCAGAGCCCGTTATTTCACCTGTGACTTTTTTTTTTTTTTCCCCATGTGCATGGCCTTTCATAAACGTAGCTTTTAAACTGTCGGGGTTTTTGTGCAATCCATCCATATTTTTACTTTTCTGTCTGACTTAAATATTGTCAACAAGCCTTGCACCTCACTGTTCACCTTTTTTCCTAGTTCTATTAAGAATATGTGAAGTACCATACTTCTTAAAATAGATCTGCAAAACTACTGATGACTTCCCTCTGAGATCTGATCACCACCAATCTTTTCTTATTTTTAAAAAATTACCTGTGCAAGGTAAATTAGGCACTGTTTTGATTTAGCAAACACCTAAGTTGTCTATCTTTATTTTCAGGATTTTCATTTGGTATAATTTTAGGCTTGTCATTGGTAATGATACTTCTGTCACTTTCTTTTGGAAATTGTTTCATACTCTAATACCTTTTTTGTCAGGATTTATGCACTCAACAGTCTTATTCTATCATTCATAATAATTTCCCCAACCCTTGTAATTTTCTGAATTAGTCCTGTCATCCTTCAATGTAAGGAGGTTTCTATGCACCTCTGCTAAGCAGATGAAATATGTTCAGCTTTTCTGACTTTTCCTTGTAAATTCAGTGCTTCTCTCACTTTTACTGTCTTAAAGACTTCCCTCCAGGATCCAGCAGAGACGAGTGTCTTGTTCCATATATTCTTTTCCATGTGCAAATAATGCACCTCAAGTCAATATTACACAATGCCCCACTCTGATTTTTGGACAAGTCTGAGGCTCCCCATTTGGTAAACATTGTTTTGAGTGTTGGTTATATATATATATATAGACAGAGAGAGAGACAGGTATATGTGTGTGTGTATATTTTTATATTGGGTGGGCCTTGTTTTACTTAGGGATGAAACTCACAGGCATAGTATGCTTACTTCTATTTATTTATTTTAGAAAATTGTTGTAGACATTGTTTTGGCTTCGGAGGCATATAAACATATAATTCACATATGCTTCCTTATTTATCTTAATCATACTAACTTCTGCAGAATTTTTCCTTCCTGTTAGTTTCTGTGTCTGTCTTGAGAAAAGCAAATGTAAAATGATTTTGAGTGTTTTACATTCGCTGTTTCTCCTTCTATGAACGTACCCAGTTCTGATCTTTGTCCTGACTGCAGGACTGTTGTTTTCACTTGGAGGTATAATGAAATATGCCTGTCTTGATCATTCCATATCAGATCTATTCCTTCAGCCATTCCACTTGATTTTATTCAGGTCTTAAGAATATTCTAGCAAGATTTTTGTATTTCTCTAGTGTATCTGTGGCTTTTGGTCAGTCCTTTCTGAAGTCCTGCAAACTCTGCTGTGGGAGCAGCAGCGGGGAAACAAATTACCTCATGGGCTGGTGCACTGCTGCAGTGGATGACACCAAAGGCTTCACTGAGTTAAAGTCCTTTGGGCAAATAAACATTCACATATGAGTTTTTTCTTTTTTCCTAACCTCAGGGTACTAGTGATCAGTTTCTGTCTGGAGATTTTTGTCATTGGAGATGGGGTGGGAAATGCTTGCTCTTTGCCAGAATCGAGCTGGAAAATTAACATGTTCTGGTATAGAGGTCCTATAAAACTCTGCCTGGGGCTCTGGAAATAATTGCTGGTTACACTTAATATACGGGTTCTGCTAGGGTGGCTGAGTGTCTGTCATTTTGTTTTGCCAATATAAGTTTGTAGCCCCTGTTGTTTGGTTACTGAAGTTGGAGCATGCATCAAGCTGAAAAGGAGTGATGCGTCCTCATGCTATATATGCTGTGCAAGTGCTCTGTGTGCGTCTGGCAAGTGGAAGTGTTCAGACACAAAGACATCTGTATCTCTGGTCCCCAGTCTTCACACCTGCGTCCAGTCCCCCAGAGTTGCTATTTTTTGTTTTTGTAAGCAGGAACATTTCTTTCTGCTATAACAGACTGTTGGATTTTCTTCTGGATCAAACTTGTCTGCCTCAGCTTTGCATCTTTCAAATATAAAAGTTTGTGTCTGCAGTTCCTTTGCAGCTCTGTTATAAAACACATGCTAGGATGGCAGTTATTTCTTGGAAGCTTTGAGCAAATCCAAGCTTTCTCTATGCTAAGCAGTGTGCCATACACGCAAGAGCCTGTGCTTACAAACTGATTATACAGAACAGGTCAAGAGGGCAAGAAGCTCTACTCTTCCCTTCTTAAAGATAGATGGTTGAAGCTAAGAGTTACTTGACACTAAGTTAACTTCAGACTGGAAGCCCATAGGAGGGAGGGAAGAGGATTAATGTTAAGTATTCAGCATGGTAGAACATGAAGTAATTGTAAGCCCAGACTTTGAGATGACTCCATTATTGGAAAAAAAAAAATAATTTTTTTTGAATACCCTTTAACTGAAAGTTGAAGATGATATTGGAATGTAAAAGGCAATGAAATACTAAATGTCATGCATCTTATTTAAGAAATATTTTGCACAGAATTAGCTGGATCGGTACTAAACATGTTTACCAAACACAAACACTTGTTACAGGCCAGCTTAGAGCCTGAGGTGTTGTTTCACATCTCTCTAGGCTTGGTACAGGAGCCGTACAGGGCAGTGAGACTGCAGTCAGGCAGGGTACAGTATGATCTGTCTCTGGGGAAATTAGTCCACTCATCTCATCAGGAATTGATTCTGGCAAGTGACTTGTAAATGTTACGACACATTATTATCTTTCTAATACATTCTCTGTCTCTTTATATGTGTGCATATAAAATCCGTATGGTGATTTGTGTTTCTAAACATACTGCAAGCTATTGGTATAATTCACAAATGAGCATCAGTTATAAAATTGAACTGATCCTTGTAGCAGTAAGAATTTAAGGAGGCAAGCAACAATATCAATCACTTAGCTGGAGAAGAAGAAACATCTAGATGCAAATAGCATTTGGCAAATGAGTGGAAGTATAGCAGCTTGAGTGCAGTATAAACCAGAACTCCTTGCATTATTTTTAAACTGTCCTGAATTGTTCAGCTGCCACTCTCTCCTAAGATTTCAGAACACCACAAATACTTAAAATTTGTATTTACTGGTTTAGGATGTTGCCAAAAGCATTAAAAGAATTGCTGTCCTAAATTAATTAACTTTTGTTTGTTGAGTCTGTAGTGGTGGAACGCAAATGTCAGTTTTATTCAGACAGAAGGGAAGATGCATCTCCAGGCCATAACTGATTTTACCCTGGCTTAACGAGTCATGTATTTCCACTTGACCGGAAAGAGGTTTTGTTTTGTTTTTTGGGAGGGGGTTTATTTATTTATTTTTTAAAAATTATTGCTTCAGGACACATATAACCTCATCATTTGCAGCAGTGCAATGTAACGGATTAAATGTAAAATACTTGAAGCTGATGATACGTTTGACTTAACTACAGGGGAAGAAAAAAATATTTGCCTGGCATTCAGTTACAGTAAAATATGAAATAGAAGTCAGCAGATACGAAACAGTTGTAAATGGCAACCTCTGCCTGCTGTGCTACATGGCTGCCCCTTCTCTTGCTTTGAGCACATCCTTCCCCACTCTCCTGCCTGACGGCATCTTTCCCAAGGCAGTGCTGGAGGAGGTGTGAGTGTGGCACAGGGTCCTGTGCCTGGACTCTGCTCACCTGGCAGCCCTGCAGGGCTCAGCACATACACATTGGCCTCCTCAAGAACTTGTCATCAGGAGCAAGTGTGGTGATGCAGAACAGCTTTTGATTTGTCTTGTTTGTGGGTTTGTTTTTTTTTATTTTTTTTTATTTTTTTATTTTAAAGCATTGTGTAATCTTTAGCCATAGGGGCAAAGCATGTTGAAGTGTGAAGGCTGGGGTTTGCCATCCTGCTTTGTCTTTCTTTTTTTCCCTAACAGTGTCTCTGTCAAATCTGCTCTCATTTTTCAGTTTCTTTACACCAGGTGAGGATGCTTTGTAGGAGCTGGTGGAAGCCAGGACTCCTCTTACCTGCCTTTCTAACTGTGTTTTTTCAATATAGTTCCTCTTGAATTAGCTCAACAATAACTAAGTTACATAATAAATTTGTAGATTATTAGGAGATGCTTTGTGAACACACAAGGTTTCAAGCAGACCTCTACCTATTGTTACCTGGTGTCAGGTAACCATTCAAAACCATAACAGTGATCTTAGCATTGCTAAAACAGACTAATTCTCCAAATAAATGGATTATGAACAATGTTTTGTTGGTATGAGTCTTTGTGCACACTTTGTAAATTGAATGAGTGCATGATGCAGGGCGTGCTGGGGATTGACTCTGGGGAATGGTAGCTTCAGTATTGCAGATGTGTCCAAAATCATTGCATATGTGCTTTTTAGGGTATATGGGGAGTGTTAGGATGCAATTTTAATGGCAGTGAGATGGAAATGGTAAGGGGAAAAGAGAGACAGAGAGAGTTGTATATTTGACTCTCACAATGAGTGGTGGACTTGTATACTTGTCTTGCAGCTCTGAATGCCTCATATGCCTCACTTGTTATCCTGTCTCTCCATCTTCATCTTTTCATAGCATCAATTTGGAAATTAAATGTTCTCTCCCACTGCTTGTGAAGTTTTTCTCTGCTAGGATTTTTTTCCCGGATAGGCTTCTATTTGGAGGTTTTTGTCTGGTTTTTTTTGTGTGTGGGTCTGGTACTTGTGATCTTAGAGGATGACAGATTATGATTTTATATCATTAGGAAAGGGAAATAGTCTTTGAATCTTTGTTTTCTACTAGGATGCAGTGTTTGGCTATACTCAAAAGGCTCCAAATTTTGGATTTAAAATACTGCAGCTTTTATATTCAGAAAAGCTGGTTTAGGCTATTCTTAGAGGTTTAAAAAAATGGTATTAGCTGTAACTTTTCTTTCCTTTGAATCCTGTAGTATTGAACATATAGTAAAAGAAAAAGTAGTTTTGTAGGAGAAGTATGTGGTGTCTGTAGAATATGTGGCCTACTGGACTCTAAAGATTACTTTTTATTTTTAACAATATCCCCCTTCCCCCCCTCCCCTCCCCCCCAGTCAGGATTCAAGTGAGGTGAACTGCATGCCTTAGGAAAACTGGGGTCATACCATCTTAGAAAATTTTGTATTTGGTACCTCAGCACTTCAGTGTTCATTCTTGGTTTTGGTTTTTTTTTCTGAACCTGTAATTTTATAAAAATATTTTCATTTTGTCCTGTAAGGATGATTCATTCTGCAGCAGAGAGTTGTACATATATATTATTCATTACTTTAAAGTGTTTGTTTAAATATTTTATTTTGATAATAGTGTAACATGCTGAACTTTGAATTCTGCACTTGTCTACTCTCCTTCATGGGCTGAGCACCAGTAGTGGAAGTTGTGTTACTTAACTGCTGCAGGATGTTTTAGACCAACTTTAAAGACTTCTCTGCATTGCTTGGTTCCTCCTAAGCTGGCAAGATTTCTAACATTTTAAGCTACTTTAGGAAAAGTCAGGATGATTTACATCTTGGAGCACTTGGGTTTCAGTAGTGCTATTGGAGCAATGAAACCTTAAACAGCTGAGTCAACGTACCCTGACAAAAAGGAATATTGGTTGTTTAATGTTGAAATGCCACCTGTTTCTGCATATCTTATAATGTGAAGGAGTGGAATAACATGCTAATACATGTTAACTTTCCTGTTTTATTTAGTACAGATTTTTAAAAGGTTTAAAATCCTGTTGTGTTTTTGCAATTAAGAAATAACTATTTTTAAAATGGCAGCAGTGATGCAGCAAAATATCCAAAGAAGGTCTGTGTTGTGCTGTGTTCCTCCTGCTTGCTGTTTCTGCATTCGCGTTCTCGGTAATGAACTCACAGCAGCTCACTTATTTGAATGAACTTTACATTACCTGGTGTGACTTGAGATCCCTTTTTACTTGTATGTAATTAACACAAAGCCTCATACTGGAAGTCTTCAAGACACTGTCTCATCACAAAAGCCAGCTAACTGTAAAAGCTGATAATGTTTGTAAAGCACGTTAAGCTCCCTGGGTGAAAGGTACCATAGAAATGCAAAGTATTAAGCCAGTAGTTCAATTATAAGATAAGAAGTAATTGAAATTTTCCAATGCGGTTGCATGTAAAAGACAGTCTGGTGATTTGCTTTGTAATATTTAGGTCAGTGAATTGAGATGTTTTTCTAAATCCTTTATGAATATTCTCTCATTTAAGTGCATTGCTCGAAGGTGTCTGATACTTTTATTTGGCTGGCTGATACTGCAGTTTAAAAATACCATATTTCAAGTAGGCAGGGAAGTGCTGTATAGAAACCTTTTGAAATAACCAGCCTTCATCCTTCAAAATGACAGTCATTGTGCTGTAATAATTGTAGAAGTACTGAATTTGCTTCGGTTGATTTTTATTTTTTTTTTTTGGAATAGTATACTGCTCATTTGATACACAATGTCTCCAGAATTTTAATTTCCATGTCCCTCTCGTGGTTTATGATTTGGTGCAGATTTCCCTTGAGATATTTTTCCTTGCCTTGTGTATATCTCTATAAAGCTGAATGTTTTATCATGAGTACTAAATCCCACTTTATGGCAGTGTGCTGTCAGATAGAACTATTCATAATTTGAAATCAGTATTTTCATATGACATTAGGTCCTGTAAACTTCTGTACTACTTCCATTTAGAAAAATAACAAAGTGCCCTGTAAAAATAGTATGGTATTTTTCACTGACATGTCCAAGGCAGATGCTAGTACTGTAGTGACTCCCTCCCAGTCACACCATTTGTGACTGTGGGCATGTGTCAGATGGCTGCAGATGGGAGCATCCCAGCATCCCTGTGTCTCTTCCCAAGCTGCCTCCATGGTCAGCAATGCTGTGAAGTGAATACATTGCAGGTGGGAGGACGGATTTGAGGCCTCAGTGTGCTCTCAGACACACAGAAGGAATTCCCTCCTTGGTTCCCTGCAGCTTTTCTCCTCTTGCAGTCATGGCAACACCACAGGACCATCAAGCAGCATGTTTCCAGTCCAAAACTGTCTTCTGTGACTCTGTGAGTTAAAAACTAACTGGAGACTGCTGCATTCTGCATGCAGTGGGTCAGTGTCAAAGTTAAGTGTTAATTTGTCTTTACTAGGAAAAAAGTGATAAAAACTTTGAAGTATTTTTACCTTTTCACAGTAGTCTTTTTTCCTGAGAGGAAAATGTCTTTCTTCTCTTTTTTTCCCCCCTGTGATTTTTCCTGAGCTGTTGTGGAGGAAGAGCCCTGTCCCGTGGAACATGGCTGCAGCTGAGTCAGTATTTGCAGAGGTGTGCTGCATAAGCAGCGTTGCAAAGGCTGTCTTTGCCAGAAAGCTGCCAAGCCAAGGAGAGATACTGTTCTCAGTCGGTGGTCTAGGCGGTACTTCTTCCTACAGTAAAAGTTGTACCTCTAAAATGTTACAGCCTTGAGTTCATAGGATGCAGAAATTTTAGTGGGACCTGAATTTGACAGAATGGCTTCTTGGAAGTGAAATATTCCTGTGACCAGTGACACAAAGACCTTTCTGGTTTAAAATTATAAACTGGGTAGGAGATTCATGATTCTAAAATTTGAATTGAGAACTAAGCAGAGTTTTACTATTTGAAAGTTGTCTGCACAGCTACAGGGATTTAATGATAAATTTAATTTTGAAGGGGATTACCGTTACGTCTCTGCACTTATTAAGAACCCAACAGATCTGCTGTTTATTTCAGAACGTGAAAGCCCAGGACTGAGCGTGGCAATCTGGTTTAGTACCTTTGTTGCCAAAGGCTGTGGCCTCCACTTTCCTCAGCCATGCTCTGATGTGGTTGCACTGGTGAGCATATGCTACAAGCCTTACAGACCTGTTGCAGCTTCAGCCTCTTTTTTTGGAGTAGAAAGACAAAAAGGTCAATTAATTCTCTGAATTACAGTCTGCAGTGCAGGGCATCCTCTGAGGGATATGGAAGAATATGTCTGTGGCATCATGCAGCTGTTCCTGACCTCTGTCTCTGAGCACTGACCACAGATGTGCAATCCTGGCACTTCTTAATGAAAATGAAATTTCTTCTATGAAGTTCAGGGGCAGTGTGAATGTCTCTGGAAGGAGGATGCTTTCCTGAGGGGAGCCACCTCAATTGGGTTCTGACATCTTAGGAAGCCCCTGTACTAGCACTGTTTCTCTCTCAATCTCTCACTCTTTTTCTCTGATTCCTATCACTCCTGTCTGATCATACTTCTCAGCATCCCTTCCCCATCCCTTTGCCCACTGTTTTATCTTGAATCCCAGAGAAAAAAAGAGCACAGCAGCGACCTTGTTTCTGTTCCACAAAGCCCATTTAATTTATAATCCCCATCCCCTCCTGTTTGTTTCCAAGGCTTTCCATCCTGCCCCTTCCACACTGCAAACTCTCTCCTCAGGGCAGAGGCACTGGTTCTCTGTCAGGAACTGCAGCAATGCCACAGGAATTAAAACCTTGCTGCTTTATCATGGTACACAGGAGCAGGTCACCTGTGGCCAGTCAGCATAGTAGGTATGGAGATTGAAAAGGGTACAGTATGTCACCAGGGGAGGTTTACGTTGGATATTATGAAAAATTTTGTCGTAGAAAGGCTTGTAAAGCATTGGAACGGGCTGCCCAGGGAAGTGGTGGAATCACCGTCTATGGAAGTCTTTAAAAATCTTGTATGTGTGGTGCTTAAGAGCATGGGGGTTAGTTGTGACTTGGCAGTCAATGGTTGGACTTGATGATCTTAAAGGTCTCTTCCAACCGAAATGTTACGATGATTATATGAATTGCTGAGTACAGTGTCTATCAGTGATTTGGGTTTTCCTTTATGTAATGGATTGAAAATATACTTTATGACAGTCAAATCCTGCAGATTATTTTACCTTTAAGGTAGAGTGAAGCGTAAAGACGTGGCTGAGGCCTGTACATCCAAGAAGAAATATATCAAACCGTAAAGTTTCAGATTTAGTCATGGTCAAACAAAGAGTTGACAATGAAGTGGGTTTTTTAAGTTGATGAAATAGCATTGCTTTGACCGTCTTCTGATTTCTTCATTATCCATATGTTTTCCTTTGAATGACAAATCTTTCCTTATTGTCTGTGCACTGGAATTATCTGTGATTCTATGATTCTGTTGGTTTACATACTACTTTAATTTTGAGGTGACCCTGCGTCAGTTGGAATTCAGGCAGGAGCCTCAGATTTTATAGCCTACATACACAAATGAATACTACCATGCTTCATGGACCATGAAGTTTGGTTTGTATCTAGTAAATGAACACATGGGTTTTATAAATAATTGTCTCCTGTTTAATTATAGGACTAGGTTTTCTAGCACATTTGTCATGTGATCTACGTATATGGTGATGATGTTTGTAATCGAACATGGGAAATAATCAGCTTTCTTAAAAACTTTTGAGTCAATACTGCCTCATCAAACTAGCTGATGGGTTTAATTTGCTATTTGCCCAGTTATTGATTAAATGACTGAGAATTCCTTGAGAAGAGAGATAGTTACCTGGAAACTCAAACTGCTGCTCCTCATGAATGCACTGGTGAAAACAGCTTTCTAAATGTTACTGTTGCTTAATAGTTCACTTAGAAATAATAAACCTAGTTTATATTTAATATAACTTGGTATTTTACTATTTGGAATAGGCCCTTTCTCTTCGACTTCATGTTTCATTTACTTGCAAAGTAGCTTCTGCTTTTTGCAGAATACAGGAAAGCTAAAATGTAATGATTTTGCTTGATAGATGTTTCATCTCCAGCTTTTCACATATTAAAAGCAATTTTTTTCCCCCGAAGATTCAGTTAGGAGTTTTTGCTGAAAGACAGACTGGAAAATGCCTCAGTCTCTTAAAAATACTATCATTTGCATTGTGGAAACTTCTGAAAGATTTGAAGTAATGTGTATATCACAGAAAGACAAGCAGAATTCAAGACCTTTCTTTCTTGAGGAGAAGTTGCTGATGGTGTCCGTTGCACAAAAGCCCCCTGTCATCCCTCAGAGAGGGAACCTGCAGGAGTAGCTTCTTCACACCCATCTCAGCCTCCTCGGAGTGGCACTACCACACACTTTCTTCTCTGTCTTTTGTAGGTGATCAAGCCTAATTATTATATCCCTTGTATTTCACCCTTTATATATTTTTTGTCTTTTAGATGATTGAATGTTTATCTTTGGATATGTGTTTGCCAAAAGTAGCTAAATGAAGTATCATTTAAAACTGGAATTAATAACTACATCCCTTCCTTTTGTCAACAAGCATTAAAATAGTCTTATTTTTCTTAAAAGTTAAAGATGTGTTTTAAAAAGAATTTTTTATTTTTTTGTCTGTCTCATTAGAATACACATATTTAAATGTAGTTTTATTTTGTGAGTAAGTTAGTGTTTCAGGTTAGGGATTTTTTGTTTTTGTTTTTTTTCCCAAGTGCCACCTACTGGTATTCTTGAAGATTTCTTTGGTAAAATTTGCCTCTTTAGAAAATAAGGCCATATATGCTTCTGTGTATTTGAAAAAAACAGTGGGTAAAATATGAATGCCTCAGTCTTTCAGTAGGGGGGTCTTTATGATTTATTAACAGGTGCACCTGATTGGCGGTGTGCCTATTTTAACAGGG
>WUAM01000287.1:136648-150357 GCA_024336885.1 Actenoides hombroni
AAAGTGTGCTATTGGTATAATGTACATTTGATCGCAAGCCTTGGCTTAAAAAGGCAAGAAGAGCTTTTTTTTTTTTTTCTTTTTTCCTGGAGATGCTTTTTCTAGCAGTCATTTTACAGTTCAGTTTCAACAGCCCATGGAGTTCTTCAGTCTCGAGTTTGCAGTTAGGTTGGAGTTGAGTGGGAACCAAAACCTCAGAAATGACCATTAGAGGAGGGTGAATTACAGCTCCTGGTACTGCAGCCTGGGCTGGGAGGGAAGGAAAGGTGCTGTCTCTGCTCCTGTACCAAGCCCTGCGCTTCAAAACCCAATTGCTTTCACTATCCTTTTCGGAGAGCTGCATAGTTCTTACAGATAGGAGAAGCCTTGTGCTTTTTTTTCTAGTGCTGCTGTTCTGGCTAATTCGGTGGAAAGTGGTACTTCAGGTTCTTTTTTCCTATGGGAACATGTGACTTAGGTAAACCTTATGTCATTTCTCCCAATATGTAAATGCATCTGCGTCCAGGGCTCACAGCATGCACAATAAAGAAATAATAGAGTGAGAAAAAAAGACTTCTGTAGTTGAATCTACATTGCCATATTTTCTTTGAAACTTTTGAATTTTCTGCAGGCTGTAGCAGTACCATCAGTTTTGGCTCTCAGAAGGTGCTTGCTGTCATTTCTTCCTTCTTTTTTTAACCTTTTTTTTTTTCTTTTTTACTTTCTCCAGTTCGCAGTGTCTGATAAATTGCTCTATTTCTACTACTAAGTCTGGCAGCTTTTTGACTGATTCCTTTCATCCTTGGTTTGTATCTCTGAGGAATGAATTTTGCTGGTCCATGCAGAGCTGGGGACAGTTCTCCAGGTGCTGGGATGCTTTTGTTTTCTCACAGATCCTTCTTGCTGTTGGAACTGTACCATATCTTTCTTTATCTCCTTCTTCACAGCATTTTCCTTTTGTCCTAACAGTTTATTTTTATTCTTTCCAACTCCAAAAAGAAGTGCATATGGCATTTGTAAAAACAACACATTTGACCTCTCTTTATTGTCTTGAAGCCCAAAGCAATGTGTGCTTTGAGGCAGCTAGTCCTTGGAGAGTGTCAAAAATACACCTTTAAGAATGAAAATTCTCCTTCATCTGTTTAGATATTGTATTAAATCAAAGGTAAAAATATCTCAGCAAATTTAGATATATTTTGTAAGTGTAAATTTTACAAGCATCTATTTTCTTCTCATCCATCTATACATGACCTTTTTGAAAAACTGTATGGTGAGCTATCATCACCCTGTTATTAAAAGGCTTTATTAATGAAAATACGGGGAACAAAATAAAATAACAAAAGAGCAAGACAGCCTTCTATGTTGCAGAGCGTCTTGCAGCGTGGAGTTGTTTTGAGCATCTTGGGCTGACAGTGCCCCAGCAGAGGAATGGGTGGCCTCTTTTGTGCTCTATTCAAGGGCACTGTAGGAAAGAAGCCCATGGATTGTTCTTTTGCTTTCAGCTTATCTGGAGACAATGTGAAGCCTGGATTCCTGAAATCAGGCCCTAAGGTGGTAGTGCTCTTTGCCCTTGTAGGGGGCTATGAGATAATGACTCAAATATTCTGCTCATAAAAATGTATATTTGCTTTGGTAAGGTGCTGTCCAGGGATGCATATATTGACAGATGCCCCTGAAGAAGGCTAATGGTGGTGCTGTTTCAATTTTAAGATTGCAAATATGGTTTCAGAAACTCTGTTTCAAAGGGGTTACATGCATTGGAAGGAGCATCTTGGCAGAAGGAGCCAGGGTCTTATCTGATGCTGTTGGGATAGGTGGGAGATGGCACCCCGGGAACCTCTGGGCAGGGCTGGTGGAGCTGTGTGTGCCATCTGCCATTGCTACTATCATCTGGGTAATTGCTGACCACTACTAGTGGCTCCTGGAGGTTTCAGAGTAATGAAGTCATCTAAAACAGACAGGAAAGGCTCTCAGCAAATCTGGGTAGGATGTTGAGAATTAGACTGCAGTACAGCAACCCTGGCTGGAAAAGTTCTGGTTCAGACTAAAGTGAATAATTTCTTCTTTCCTTGATGATGTCCTGAGCACAAAGCTTCTCCATGTTACTTCCTTAGTACTGTAGGGCAAATAGTCCATGTGCTGTAGACCCCTCCCCAGGACCAATGATGGACTGTGACACTTTTGTATAATTTTCAAAAGCTTCAAGCATATTTTTATTTGGTAGGCAAAATTGATAAGCGCTTCAATGTATTTGTTTCTGAACTTAAGGTTTATTTACTTTGTGCGGAAATTTACTATTTCCAGCAAAAGGAATACGCAAATTTACTGTTTAAATGTCTTTACAGTTTTTATTCCATTTTTCTATGGATCAGGTTTCTTAGGAGTTCTAGATCTAATTTCTGTGAGCATTCAGAAACTTGCCTGCAGATTCCATGTGGTTTTTCTGCATTCCATGTGCTTCCCTCTTTTCTCCCGTCTGAGATACATCTCTCTCTTCGCATCTTCCATACGTGTATATCTTTAACACCATCAAACAAATCTTGACTTTGCTTCTGGGGGATTTCCAGTGTGCTCTATTCTGATAGCTGCTGGGAACACTGGGGAAAAAACCCCTTGTCTTAATCTCATCACCTCATTATTCAGCACAGGGTGAGATTTTAATCCTGTCAAAATCTATATGATAGGATTTACTGACCACCTCCTTCAATGGTGCTATCTACTCATGGCTAATGGGCTCCTTAGTGAAAAAGCAAATGTACAAGAGGCAAATAGCAATCATAAGGTATAATGGTTGTGTCTCTGAGCATCAAAACTCATGAAACTTGACTTTGTTAATAGTCCGCTGGCCCCTACATTTCCCCTTGCCAACATCTTGTCTAGAACAGAGCAGAAACTTCTCTTCTTCCAGCTGCATCCTTAACCTGTCCCTTGTAGCAGAGGTGGCACTGCCTGGTAGTAGGCCGCTGCTGAGCAGCACTAAAGGAGGGGTGCTGCACCTCCTCCTTTGCTCTATAGAGGTGTTAGTTGGTTAGTGACATTTCCTAGGAGCTAATTTTCACTACATTTGTAGGACCATAATTATTTTGAAGGGCTTTTATCCCTCCTAAAATTTGACTAGAATCAGCCAGCAGACTTAAAGGGTGAGTGGGCAGGTAATGTGAAAAAATAAGCCTAAGTTCCCTAGGAAACAATATGGATCATTTAGAAAAGTTTTTTGCATGGAATTCTTAAAGTGAGTAATTCAATTTAAATCATTGTGACAGCAAAAAGTTAGGGTACTTGGAGATCCTAACTCATGGGTGTAGTAAAAAATTGTCCCTAATATGAAAGTTTTACCTCCTAAATAGGTATGATTTCATCATTCTGGTGGTTTTATTGTTGGTCTAGAATAGCCAGTTACATGACTACCACTGGGAATGCCCTACTATATGAGGGTAGAAAATTAAGTAAGCTTTAAAGGATGATGTATTGTTAAAAAAACCTCAAAACCTACATCTGGCCAAACATCACCTATCCTGTCAGTAAGAGGACATTAATAATTTGTAGCATATCCTTGTAGTTAGTGTGTATTTGAGAGTTTGTCTGTACTTCATCATTAGATGGCAATCTTGACGATGGATGCAGACATCAAATGTGATCAGCAGACCTTTGGAAAGCTTCAGAAATGGGCCGGAGTGGAAGCCTTGAAGATCTGTGCAACTCAAGCTTCAGAGGGAGAGAAAGTCTTCCTGTAACATTTCTGTACTCTGTCTGACAGAAAATGACATAACCTTCCTTTCATCAGCTAAAACAAGTCAGCCATGATGAAAATGTTTTGTGAAAACAGACTGACAAAAAAGAAATAAAATATTTCTTTCATGTATATTTATCCTCTACAATATCCTCAGAGTCCTGATTTGCTCAGTTCAGTAATCACAAGAATTATTCTTTCTACTTTGGTACATTTGTGAAGTTACTTCACAATTATAAATTGCTTAGTTTCCTTACAGATATATTCTTACCTATATGCTAGGACATATACACACAACCTCCAAAAACGGGCCCCAAAGCAGCCAGCAAATCCAACCCTTGTGGTAAGTACCGGCGTATAAAGAGTTGCAGCATACAGATGTGTATCAGTCGCTTTGCTCATTGCAGGCTTTCACTCATGGTTTCATTTCCAAGCTCATGCTAATTTGCTCTGTTCAGTTAAAGGTATGGCTGCACAAGTAACTTCTTTTGGTGGACACTATCTGTAGATTTATGGTTCTTTGATATTAATTGCCTGTGTGAATAGATTTGCCCCATCTGGTAAATGCAGGGTAACTTTATCATACTTCCCCGTGTAGCTGTGGCAATATATATCATAGATTGCAAATCATGCCCTAGTTTATTCGTAGTAGGTTGGATTTTATAGCTGTGGCACCAGTATATTATGGAGTGTCTGTGCCCTGAGATGCTTACGGTCAATGGGTGCTCTGATAGCATGGTCAAGCTGCCATGTGAAGCTTCACTTTTTGGATGGGGATTGCAGTTAGTATATGACACTTTATTTTGACCGTATATGCCTGTTGGGCAAGTCAGCCTCACTTGTTACTGCTTTCTTCCTAGGGGGTAAAGCAATTTTCAGCTCCTGGGACATGAAGTCACCTTGTGGAAGCTTACATTCACAGCCAAATTCAAACTATAGTTGAAGTGAAACAAAAATTACGTGTTTATGAACTACAGAGAACAAATAAGCTCAGTGTTCCTTCCTTCTGGTTGGATGAAGTCACTGTAGCAGTATTGACCCAATCTTAGCATTCATTGACCTAAAAGAATACTGGTCCATGTAGAGTATATTATAAACTTACGGTGTACTAGGTATGTTAGCTGGCTACACTAGCTTCTTTGGCTGTGTATCATTTTGTTGTGGGCAAAGGCAATACATGCTTATTCAGGGCAACAGCATTTGAGAGGCAAAGCTGGAACAGTTGATGCTGTGGCAGCTGCAGATGAATATTTAGGCCATGACTTTTTAAACATCAGAAACAACCAGGCTGCTTATTGAAAGGATGGTACTTGAATGAGAACATGAGAAAATTGCTCCTAGTTTGCCTAAGGACAATGTCCTATGTCATTTGGGAACCGTTCCTGGCTTTTAAAAGCAATTGGCTCTACAGCAGTTAAGCTGCTTGTGTCCATGCCATGACAATGTGCTCATCCCAGTTCCAGAGGGGAGGAAGCTGCTGTGCCACTGAGCAGGTCTGCCTGCGCTGTTCTGAAGTAGTGACCTCCTGACATCTCCCTAGGCAGAGTATACACAGGATTGCTGTGCATTGTGTGCAGGGATGACAGCTTGGAGCACCCGAGGCCAGGCTGGGGGGCTGAGAGCCCAGCAGGCAGTGTGTGGTCAGATCGCACCCACTTCGCTTGTGTCAGCGGCCAAGTCCTCAATTGCCAAAGTTCAAAATGGCAAAAGGAAGGGCGTAAAGCTACCCCTCGGCTCTTGTGTTCTATTTGCGCACGTCTGTCCCTTGAGCATTTCTTTTCTCTTCTTACAGCTTCATGGAGGAATAACTTTCTTCATAATCTTATCAGAGGCAATATGTTGAGGGATGGTGTGGGTTTGGTGGAGTTTTGATTTTATTTGTTTAGCATTTCTTAGCCATCTCTTTGGATGACACTTCTATTTGTGCACAATATCTCACTTGTCATCTAACTCGGGTATCTGTAGTGAATGCATTTTAGAAAGGTTTGACCTGCTTCAAACTTTATTTTTCTCATGATTGCAGAATGCTGTGTTTCGTTACTTGGTTGGGCTTTGGGACTGCATGGAGCTGTGTGTTCAGCTGCCCCCTTGATCACAGGTGAAATTCTGCAACCTCTCGCTGGGGCTGTGTGTGTTATGGCTTCTTATAAAGCACACACCAGTCCCTGCAAAGTAAGTGTGGACTCCTGTGCCTCTCCTGGAGGGCATTTAGTGCCCAGACATAACGCTTGCAGAATGCCAAAGCTGGCTGAGAAAATCAAGCCAAGTGGTTTGAGTAGTTTACCTGCAATAGACCAGTTTTCATGGTTTCCTCAAGCTGTGATCTTACACTAAGCCAGGTGTGATTTAAAAATTGTTGACCTTACGAACTTTAAATAGATAGAAGCATAAAAGACTATCTTTAAAATTCCTTTTTTGTAGACTCCTGTACCTCATAAATACAATTCTGATTGTTTCTGTGAAGCCGTAATTTAATTTGATAAAGCAACTTGTTTAGATTTGAGAAATCTAAGGCAGTTTAAGGATAGTTAATGATGAGCCAAAAGCCCATACATGCCTGCCTTGCCTTTCAGGTCACTTGGGCTGGAGATACAGTCCGTGGATCTCGGTGTTTGGTTGGATTGTCTGGTAGCAGAGCCATTTTTAGAAAGCTTTCACTAGCTGACTTAATTTCAAGAATATGTGGAGCTCCTCTGTACCGCATTCAGATGAGCTAATAGTGGTTTGCAGTATATGAGAAGTAAGGAGCAATGCTCATTTTCTCACTGGGTGACGTGTGCCCAAAGCAGAGGGGTGGGGGAGCGTGAGAGCAGACTGCAGAATGGTATAAATTATTATTCTGTTCTACTTTGATGCTTTTTTATTACTGTTATTTCTGCATGTCATGTATTAAATATATGGTAATTATGTATTTGGGGATGAAATGTGTTTTAATATCCTGTCTGATGTTCTCTTTGGAAAAAGAAAGAATGTAATAATCAGCGTTTTGCTGATTTCGTTTCAGATCTAGGAGTTAGGGATATTACCATAGAATCAAAGGTAACAAATACTGTAGACAACAATGAAACAAAATATACAGGACTTTCATATAATGGCTTTCTTCTGGATGTTCCCTTTATGCAGTAAAGCTGAATAGATATGAAAAGGAGTCTAAAACTTGATTAGCTAGCGCAGCGCAGTGGAGAGTAGGTTTATTAAGGTATTTAAGACTGTCTCTGTTCAAATGTGAGAACACAATGACACCATTTAGCGTTTGTAGTAGAGACGTAACATTTTGTTCAGTATTTTTGGTTTGTTTTACTTAAAACTTAACTTTCTGTTAGCCAGTCTAGTTTTCCATTAGGCAGAACTTAGCAGTGTGTTCAAAATTACTTTGAATTGAGAGAAACTGCTTTCCTGTTAACTTCAAATGGATGAAAACAGGGTAGCACGTATTCCACAAAGTCATTACTTGTTTTATGACATCCTAGGACAACACATCTTCCCTGCTCTTCTGCTGTGCTTTACTGTCACTCATACAGACTCACACATGGAGTTAGGCATCTCTCTTGGTGTGACTGGCAGAGTTGCTGATGCTCTGCCGTGGGCTCTGTGATCACTGCAACAGTGCATCGGCTGCCCTTGGGCAACACAAGCTTCATCCTATCAGTTGCATTGCTGAATGGCGGCTCAGCAGCTTTCTTTAAATAAAGTTTAAAAATCCAAATTTTCCTTTGGTTCCACCAAGATAGCCTTTTCATGTTTGCAACTGAAACTGCGAACGTTTGGGAGAAACTAGACGTGTGGGAGAAGTAGCTATGGCTTCTGAGTCTGCATGGGAAGCCATTATTATTGTCAGCATCTATGCTTTGATGAGTGCCTAGGAACTTCATAGAGCTAACAGACATAAAATCTTCTTCCAGGCATGTGCCTAAGCTTACAATTTACCCCTCTATTTTTTCCCTTTTTTTTTTTTTTTTTTTTATTTGTCTTGTTTGTATATTTTTTTTTTTTTTTTTTCCCCTTTCTTTAGCCTAGTCAACAAAAACATTGGGTTTTTGTTTTTTTTTTTCGTGTTGTAAACTGTGCCATCTTGTCAGATGTACATATAAATGTAAGGAGTGAGAGGTTGTAAAGGGCTAAATATTTGTACTCCTGTCGATGTTTTCCAGGATTCTCGGTGTTACAGTTTTTTTTCTAGTCTTTGCGTTAAGGCCTTTCCTCCTCTCTCCTCATACCTGCTTGGATCCTTTTTAACTCTTTTGCTATTTAATATGCTAAAGTTTCACATATAGTAAACATGCCCAACTTGATTAGTCTTCTCTTTCTCCTGCAGTGTAGTTCATTGCTTTCAGTTTCGCTGCTGTAATTATCACCCCAACTCTGCAGGAAAATCCATACACTTCAGTGGTGTTGAGGCAGGCCTGTGCTGGCCTGGTAAGTCTCACATTACTGAAGATTGCATTCAGTTTTTGTCTTAATGGTCAGAAAGCATCAGATGGCCTTAGTGTAGTTCATTATTCTTTGTAGTAGCAAAGATTTAGCTCAACTGAGAGAGCAAATGATGGAATTAATTGGATTCAAATACTGTGCTGACAGACCTTACTTGAGATTTTTTTTCTTTTCTTACTTGTAATAAGGTGAGTGCAATTGCCTGATTTTTTCATATGTATTTTTTTTTGCTTTATTTGTGTAAGTTGAATTCATGACTATGATCAAGAGTGTGTTAAGTAAACAGTTAATAGTACGTAGGTGGAAGACCACCTTTAATTAATTTGGGAAAATCAGAATTTCAGTAGCAGTGAGCTTTGCATGTGATAATTTACCGCAATACACAAAAGTGCAAGAGGTAAATACACATTTAAATTCTCATTGCCTCCGGTAGGCAGGCACTAAAGAGCCCTCTCTGAGGTTTGCAGGGAGGAAAATTCTAGATGCTTCGAGAAATACCTGTGTACCATCCCAGATGGTGCTTTCAGTGGTGTGCTTAGTAGTTCACAGTGTTGCAGTGGACTATCTGAAAACAACTGGGATTCACCAGAGATAGTAAGTGACATATGCATCTCTTGCTTTCTCTTTGAAGTGGTGAGGGATCAAAGACAAAAAATCCTGACGCCTTCCCTGTCCAGAAAAAGGAGGAAAGATCATGTAATAGGTTTAAATGTAAATACTAATTCTGTGATGTGATTAAAAGATGTTAATTGACATAGTGTTTGTGTGGTGCTGAAAGTTATCTTTCACAGGTAGGCATTTTGACAGATTTATGTTGTGGTGTGAGAATACAGAAGGTGGAGAAAAACAGAACTGATATTTTTGCAGAAACTGCAATCTCCAGGTCTGACTTGTGGCTGTCCTCTCTTCTCACCACCTTGAACCCAGTCTCTGATCGATGCCCTCTGTTACTGGGTCAACTTGGGGACAGATTTCCCTCCTGCTGCTTTCTGTGCTTTGCTGGAAGGGTTATACTTCAGAAGGGGGAAGCTCCAAGGCTTCCTTTTCTTGAGTGGACCTGGTGATGTGGTTGGTCCCTGGAGAGCCCCACTTCTTCCCAGCCCCATGGGTGCTGCCTGAGAAGGTGTACCCTCCTGCGTACACTGCTACCCGTGGTGGGTCCTGCTGCTCTGGCCAGAGAGACACTCCACCTTTTGAATCCACACCAGTGCTTACAGTGCTTTGCCACCCCTTCTTCCATAGTCCTCTGGGATGAGGAAGAGGGAAGGGCCTTCCAGGTGGTCTAGTTGGAAGAAGGGACTTTACTGCTCTTCCTCTAGGCGTATCTGAACAGCTCAGCCCAGGAGCTGCCCCTTCATCTGCTGAGGCTCTCTGAAATATAGTGAGGGGAGGTGACACCTCAAGGACTGATGACAAAGTGTTAGGCCAATGCAGGTCTTCCAGGGAGAAGCAGAAAGACTTTTGGTGGCTGTGGTGCAGGTTAGCAGTGCTGGGCTCAAACACACACACACACACACACCCACCCCCACCCACCCCCAAAACCAACCAAATACTCCAAAACAAAAAAAAAAACAAAACCTCAAACACAACAAACAAATAAACAATACCTACCCCAAAACCAATAGAGAGCTATGCCTGGCCGGCATGGTTTTATATCTTCAGATTTTCAAAGCAGATACTAACTACAGAAAATCCTTCTAGCCTTATTTGCATATTTGAATATAGAGGCTTTTTTACTTGTGTTGTTCTTTCTCCCATGTTCTCCTCAAATAATTGAGAAAGTGTCTTATGTGAGGTGAGGTGTTTGACCAAGAGATCTGCACTGAGAACAAGATGGGCATCCATAAAACAGAAGATAGGAGAAAATCTTGTGAGTCTCATCCGGCCCTGGATTACAACATTTTGATTTTGCTGTATTGTTTTCTTGGTAATTTCTTGTGAAGGGACTTTCGTATTTTGTTTGTCCATAATTCTCATTAGTGGCATTTCAAATGAAACTAAGAATCGATGGGAAATTAGACTTCTGACCTAAGGAAGTCTGTCGTGCACTTATAAATACAGAAGGAAATGAATGTGCTCAGTTTCATAATAAAATACATAAAATGTGTGTAGAGTATATAGTAATTTATTTTTAAAGTGAAGAAAGTAATTCTGAGTGAATAAAATATACATATTTGCCTCTGATAGTAAATTCCTTTAGAAGACTTTTTCTCTGAACTGAACTATGGCAGTTTATATCATTTATTACCAAATAATATGTTCTCCCTTGGTAGAAATCGTATCATAAAGTCTCAAATTGGGATAATTTGATACAGTGGAACCAGAAATAAATGAAACCTGACAAATCTGTCATAAACTGTAAGTTCTAATAGAAGCTTAATCTAAGCTTTCATGACTTTGTCAAAACCAATAATGTATCAGCAGCTAGCTTGGAAACTGTCTGTATCATGCTGCAGGACTGCAAAGGTTAATGGATTTTTAAGACTCAGCTGTGAAGTTGTATGTATTTTAAAATGTCTTTAGCAGAAGGCATATGTTTGATGAAGAGGTGCTATTTTTTTGTTTTGTTTTTAATAATGTTCTTTTAGTACTAATATAATAATTCCTTTATGGAGTACACTACTGAATGTGACAGTGGTGACTGGATAGAATTTGGGCATGAAGCAAGGAACAACCATATTCTGTTTCTGTCCCTCAGATGGATGTTGCACTCATTTCAATGTGTGACGTGTTTGTGTCCCTTACTTGAGGGGCCTCACTAAAAGGCAGTGATCATAATACAGGTTTAGGGAGCCCAAATGAATTCCCAAGATTTTAATCAGTCATCCTTGATCATCTTCTACCTGCACATGCTACTGTCAGCTCTCTTCCCAGTGGCAGCACCATTCCTTTCTTTTCCTCCCTGTGCACTTGTAAAAATTATTTCTAATGAAATAAATTCATTGTCAGTGCACCCTCATAAGGCAGAAAACCAGAATTTCAGCAGAATGAGATTTTCAACATTGCACCAGATTTCTTGTTTCATAGATGACATGCATAGGGATTCAAAGGCATTTGTGACTGTCAACATACAGAGACGCTGGTGGTATCACAACTTCATAGCAACCAAAATAACAGAAATATTTCTGTTAAAAGAATGTTTTAGAATTGTGAAAGTGCTTATGAGAGACTTTCTTCCTTAAAATTCAGTACAATTTATGTGACTTGAGGCAGCATTATGTTGAGTTGAAAGAATAAACTTTTTTCAGGTTTTTTTTTAATTAATTATTTTTTGTACACTCAGAGCCACTTCGAAAGAGTAAACAAAAGCATTTTTTGTGAGAAACAAAAAAACCAAACAGGGAAAACTCATGTCTCATCATAACTCAAGAGCACTTATTTGTGAGGTGATGAGGGTGGTAGTAACTGAAGTTTTGTACCAAGTCTAAGTAAATTTAACACAATTCCCTAATTACTGTGAAAGTGCTGTTGGTACTTGGCTTTTTTAGATGGCAGGAGTTTTTATGGGAATTGTGACTTAAAAAAATAAAATAAAATAGTGAATTTATGGATGATCTCTAACTGCTACCATCTTTGTATTAATTAAAAAAACAAAAGGCAGAAAAAATTTGAAGTGGCAAAAATTAAACTCTTCTGCCAAAGTAGAAGTAAAAAATCCACTCTAACTTTTCTTCTCACACTAAGAAAACTCTTGTGTACCGTAGGGAGCAATATTCATTTATTTCTTTAAATAGCTTAATTTTCCAATTGTGGACTAACATAGAATTAGTAAATATGCTTATATAGTACACGGTGGTAATTATATCCTTTTGTATTGGTGATGTAGGATGAACTGTGGATATCTTGATTCCAAAATGGGTCTGTGCTCCTTGGAAAGCAACGCTTACATCTAGGAGGCTTATCTATGACTATCGACTAGGTGCATATTTTATAAGAAGGCTGTAAGAGCTTTTCTCCCTTTCAACCACAGTCATTCAGAAAAGTTTCATTTATTAACGGTCATCCATTTGCTTAAGGTAAATCAGTAGTGGATGTAGTTATCTCTGTCTTCACAAAGGTCACTTCAGCTCTAATAATATGTTCCTCTTCAAAAAGTATTTCTTCTAGCATATTAAAATGACATAAAATACTTTTATGGTGGCAACTTTGACTTGAAGTAGTACAACAAAGTGTAATTCCTTATTGATAGTGATGTAAATAAGTCCTTCCTTAAGGTTTCTGGTTTTGTTTTCAATGTATTTTTCTTTTTCCTCTCTTTAATGGAAAA
This sequence comes from Actenoides hombroni, assembly GCA_024336885.1. Classification (NCBI taxonomy): domain Eukaryota; kingdom Metazoa; phylum Chordata; class Aves; order Coraciiformes; family Alcedinidae; genus Actenoides; species Actenoides hombroni. The sequence continues at coordinate 149,056 of WUAM01000287.1, forward strand.
AATGTGTCTTAGCATCTTTTGACTGTAATCTCTGTCCTCTTTGTCTACCTTCCACTTCAAATAGACCAGAAAGCAACTGTAACTGTGAAACCCTGCATTAAACTAGGAAAATAGAGATGCATCAGTTTTTAAAAGAAATTTTTTTTGGTGTTTGCTCTGCAGGACCCAGGATAAATTCTGGACTGTCTAGGAGGAAAGTGAATTCCAGTGGCTTTAAATGCTTGTGCATGCTTTTGTTTTAGCAGAAGGAGGATGCCAAGAGCAGTTGTGCCTGGGGTTTCAGTTCAAGTTTCCTGGGGTTGTCTGCCATGCTGCTTGAAGACTGCATGCTCTAGCTCTGGTTTAGGGATGCCTCTTAGCTGATAGTTGAGCACCTCCTTGTAAGATAGCCACCATACGGTTGTCAGGTACAATAACTATGCTGGTTCACTCCCTGTACAACCAGGAAAGGGTCTGCTACAATGTCATTATGCTGCATTAGCTCAGTTCCTGGTGGAAAGACTAAAACCAGTATGAAGGTCACTCCTGACAGGTAGTGTTTGTTGATATATCCTTTAGGAAATCTTAAATCAGAGCACTTCCACTTGATAAATCTGTGTATTTCTGAGTTTTTCTGGTAGCTCAGACAGATTTGAATTATTGTATTACATGTATTCATATATTCTATATATGCTAAATTTCATACTATTATAGTTTTTAATAAGGCACTAAGCCTTGGAACTCCTGCTTATATATGCTCGTATTGTGGATATTTTAAAATTACATGATGTAATTTTGGCCACGTACTCCACTCTTGCAGTATGGGAGCTTATGTTAGGATTTCTCACAGGTTTGGCTCAGTGGTGAGAGGAAGCAGGCAGGAGAATGCTCTCTGGGGGCTTTGAACAGTCAAAAATATGGAGAAAGGACAAAAGGCAAAGACAGGCAAGAGCCTGAGGTTCTTTGGAGATCTCTGCACTTCTTAAAATTGATTTCTATGCTCAACTATGGAATACCAAAAGATAAAGGATTTAGATTAGCATTTTTTTTGAGAAACACTTTGTCACGGTTTAGGGTCAGGGCAGCCCCTTAGACCTATAACAGACGCTCTCTGTTAACCCCCCTCCATCCCAAAAGGGGAAGAGAAAGGGAATAAGGGAAAGAGACCGAGTGATTAGAAAAGGAAACTAGAACAGCTGTAATGAAAATGAAATTCATAATAATAAAAATGGAATATATACAAATATATACAAAATCAGTATCGAACCCAACTCCCCTGATGGTAATTCCATCACCGTCAACACTGATGCTGTGGAGCAGGCA
>WUAM01000287.1:150457-167295 GCA_024336885.1 Actenoides hombroni
GGGGGGTTGGACTGGATGATCTTTCTTGGTCCCTTCCAACCCCTAGCATTCTGTGATTCTGTAATTCTAGAAAGCCGATTTGGTCTCTTAATAGTACATCTTTCTGTTAAGTTCTCTGTTGTTGTTGACTATCAACAGGTAGCAACTGGGAGCATGGGAACAGCCTAGTAATATGACTATAAATGTTTTGCTATATGCTTAACCTTTACAGTGCAGCAAAGACACTGTGCCCCTTCCCAGAAGCAGAGGACTCTGGTGGTGATGAACCTGAGGCAAAAGGAAGTTACTCTGGAGTTGGATCAGGGGAAGCACAGTGAGGGGCTGTGGTTTCTTCGGATATTTGCAAGTTTGCCTGGTAGACAGATTACACTGCACCTTTGCTTTGGAGTGTGTGGTGTTTTCCTCTGCAGGGGGTGCTTGGAGTTCACTAAAGGACAGGGAGTGCATGCGCATCTCTGAAAGAGGTGGAATGGTTCTTTTCTGTCTGTCCCATGACTGCCTGCCCATGTTGTGCCATTCCTTTTCCTGCCATTGGGTTAGGAAAGGGGGCAGCTGCAACCACAGCACAATGAGCGTGCTGCAGGTGTGATGTTCATGTGTCTAATCCGTGAACTGTGGGAAAGGGAAGAACATGTTCCTAATTCCTTCCTGTGACATTACACTTGCCTGATGTTCTGATCACTACCTTGATGCCATCCTGCTGATGTTAGCAGGAGCTTTGGTATGTGTGTCAAATCTTTACTGAAGTATTTCCACTGCTAAGGAACACAATTTTATTTCTTCTCTGAACTTGCTATCCCACAGAGGGGTGAAAAAAAGGTAGGGTTTTTCTCCTCTTAATGCTGGTATCATTCAGTGGCATAAAAATTCAGATGGGACGAATCAGTAGCAAACAGGAAGAGGAATTCCTATGGGGAAGGTGTAATGCAGGGAGCACTTAGTAAAATTTGCTGGCTGTGTTAAGCAGAACACAGGACTGAGACGTTAATAATGATCATTTTGGGGCATATTCCTTCTTGCATTGGGCCATAATATACCAGTCGAGTCAAACATCTAAGTCTGTGCTTAACTGCATATGTGCAAATGTTCTCTTTGAATTTAGTGAGTGTTTAGGGCTGTGTCCTCCTCATAGTTGGTTTTCCCTAGGTCTGTACTATTACCTAATTTTTATGGCATTCAAAGAGGAAGGGCTCTTTAGACATAGCTGATAATGGGTACCTAAGTGAGAACACTTGAAATGGAGTTAATTTCCAAACAGTGCTGAGTGGTGGACCTTTAGAAGAACAGCTTCACAATGGTGTCTCCAGCAAAGAGAAGCAGAAATTGAAATGTTCATATGCACTAAAGAATTTTGAAAGTGCTGTTGAAAGCATTTGTAGTACCCAAGGGAAATTCCAGAGAAATTGCTAAGTCCTTTGCAGAGGGATGGAGAGGCAGTTCTGCTTACACCCTGTTAGATAGTTCATTCTGAAGGCGGATAAGTAACTGCTGAATCTTAAAGCTGCATGGACTATTGGCTGGTGAAGTCTAATCCAACATGGTACAAACTGTTTCATAACCTCCCTCCCCTGAACAACAGCATTTGGTTTTATTTTATGACCTGCAGAGTGGTTATTGCTTTATCTCTGATGAGCCTGACAGCTCTCTTCTGGCCACATGACTCCAAAGTAGAATATCACTGTGGTTTTAAGTAAGGCTTCATGGTTAGTGCTGCTACCAAGCTTTCCCATCTGGGGTGTTCTTACTTTTGGTAGGTGTCTGGGAAGGAGGAGATGGCTGTTCAGGGATGTGTCACTCCTCCTCCCCTTCCTGTGGCAGGTGATAAATGACAGATCTTCCTTTCCCTTGCTGTCAAGGAAAAGAATGCTTAGAGCAGGTTACTTTAAGGGACAGCCCCACCTCTTTGCTGATGAGCTATTAATTGCATGCTGTCACATGTGGTTAGTATGCTTTAGGAGAGGGATTCCTCCCATGCTTGCCATAGTTCTTCCTCCTCATATGGATTGTCAGAAAGAAGAAGAAAAAAAAAATTGAAATCCCTCTAACCTTGGAAACTCCCATTACTGAACCTGTTCTGTCCCTCCCAGCACCTGTCCCAACTCGCCAAGCTATGCACCTGAGAGTTGCATTTCCCTTAGACTGCAGTCCTGCCTGAGGTTTGCAGAACTACTCTAAATGAGCAAATACTTATTCTCGAAATCAACACCAAGACCATGAAAAAAAGACCTCCATTTTATTGCCCTGTCAGACTTCTTGAAGAGGAGACACTCTTTCAATGTGAAAAGCAAAATGATATTGTCCCTTCACTTCCCTTATTCCTGCAGTTTCAGAGTTTACATGCCTTCTCCAAGATGTCACTTTTCTTTCCATGAATTATTCCCGTGTAGCAGTTCTCTGAGCTACACACTTGACATCTGCTTTTTAACTCCAAGTTATTGCATCCTCCTACTTATCCCCCTCTTTGCCTCATCAATGTATACATTTGCTGTCCTTTGCGTGGCAGCGTCTTTGGGTTACGCAGCGGTATCTTTTGTTGCTTGCTGGTTGCTTGCAGCTACCTCGCTGCTTTTGATGTGCTGCTGTCTCTGCCTATCCATTGACTTTGGTGACATGGAATCAATGACTAATCTGTGCCTTACTGCTGGTGACAGTCCTTCTTATTGCTTCTGCCCTTTTGCTAAAAGGAAGGATTAAAGAGATGTCCTCATCTGTCACTTTTCTCTGCTGTGGGCACGTGGGGGGCAGAGAGCTGGGGAGGGGAGATCCTTGCTTTGGTGTGGATGTTCAAGGGTGCCAACAGGCAAAGCAGCAGCAGTGGGAGGATGACTTGCAACTCATGAGGTTCTGAATAAAAGTGGATTTATAACTATATTTTGTTGTTGTTTAAAGTCCCCCTTTCTGCCCAGCCATCATGGTATGTGCTGTCTCCCTCACAGACCAAGCACCTGATGGGCCTTTCTGTCCCCTTGCCAGCTCCTCATCCAGTCTTCTCTGCCCTCCTTGTGGGTACAGCTTCCAGAGAGATGATAAAGTTTGCTCTTGTGTATCTGAGTCTCACTGTTAGTGGCTATTCCCCACCGTAGTATTTATGCTCTACCACATGTAGATGTTACAGGGAGAAATCTAAGCAATAAAGGCAAGCTTGGGATGCAATGATGATCCCCAATCAGTGAACACCAATATGTAAAGAATATAGTGCTTTGCTCGAATAGGGTAGACAAGGCTGCTCTACCAACTCTAAGGAGTTTCCCACTGTGGTTTAGGGCAGTTTCAAAATGACTTAGAGCTGAGCTGGCACTGGAGTCACAATGAAGTCTGTGTTTTCTATTTCATTCTAGTCCACCGCCCATTTGGTTACATCCTCTGGATGTCTATATTGTGCTAGGTCCCTTGGCAAATGCTGCCTTGGGGGAAGGGAAAAAAATGGCCACAGCTGTTGGGTCCAGAAGGGTTTTGGTGAATCTCTGTGGGCACTTGGACTTGCTCTTCCCTCTGTCTCCTGTGCAGACCTGTTGGAGTGGGCTGGTGGGATGGATGGGAGCTCACCCAGGGTATCTGCTGAGTGAAGAACTGCTGGTAACCCCACCTCTCTTCAAGTCGATGCAGTAAATAGGTTTAGTCCAGATCATTTAGTAACTAAGAATGTATTTCAGTTGAGATGTGTTATTGGATTGAATGTTTCTAGGTCATGGTTTGAGACAAACAGCTGTCACTTTGGCAAAGCAAAACTCTTCAGTAAGAAATAACGTCAGATCAGTCTGTCTTCACTGCTGGAGAAAGGACACCCTCTTTATTTTCAAATCCTCATATTTCAAAGTATACTGCTTTCCTGTGGGTCAGGCAAATATTTCTGCAATTAAATTCTAAATGTATATAAAAGTAAAACCAGAAATATTTTAATCCAAACCTTATTCGAACATCACAAATTTAGAGACAAAGTCTGGGACAAAGCTTTAACTTCATCTCTTCCTCCTTAGTTATCAATGTAGTTTTAAAGTTGTTAGTAGAGGACTAAAGTCACAGCTGAAGAAACAGTGGAGGCTTTAGTTAGCATACCTTCTTTTATGCAAGCCCTTTTCCTTTGCAGAATATCTGCATGCTATCTTTGGGTGCAAGCTTTAGCCCTAAGTGCTGGAGACCAGAAGCTGCTCTTAAGAGCACAGGATAAGCAGGGAAGTACTTGCATAAACTTTAGGGTTCTCCACTGGTGTACCCAAAGAACAGTTGTTTCAGAAAAATAAATGCTCAAATAAGAAAGGGCTGTTGACCTTTCAATATCACCCTATGAAAATGGCCATTTCTACAGCTGTAGTCAAAGGCCTTAGGCAAAATTCAGATCTGAATGCTTGAATTGTCATGTGTAGTTTGGCCACATCAGGTTTTGAATTAGCTTGAATGCCAGCTCTAGGTTGCTCCAAAAGGGATCTTACATCATTGGGATCAAAGGAAACCACAGGATGTGTGGAGAAGGACAACCTCATCTTGGAAAAGTAAACCCAACAGCCTAAAAGTATGTGTTAAACTCATTCCACTTGTAAATGTTTGTTAATACGATGGCCTACTTACGTGGTTGAGCTGAAACTCTGAAGTTAAACACTGAAAAATTATCCAAGTCAGAACATTAAGCACTTTCTGTTCTAAGATTAATGCTAGCAGCCCACGCCCTACCATCTTCATCGATAAGGAACTAGTGGCACAACCTGCAGACATGTTTCTGAAAGTAGAAGACAGAAAACATATATATAAATCTGGGGGAGTGACAGGGCGGGGGAGGTGAGGGAGAAGGAAAGCCTTGAATTCACTGAATTCAAGGTTCAGTCAGCATGAAACTAATCTTTCTCTAGGCACTTTCATTCAGTGGCTATTTTAGCTTAAGGTAGGAGCCATATTTGCAAGAATTTTAGCACAGTCATATGTGCTGGTCCCAGGCTCTTGGAGGAAGGAATGCTGTTCAGGATGATAGATGCATGGCCTAATGCTGTGTGAACAAACCATCATTAGGAGATGGTCTTGCTCCAGACTCAGATTCTATTATGCCTGTGAGGCTGTGTGGTGTCTTGACCAGAGCCCTCAGATCCTGTAGGGTAGAAATAATAAGCAGAATTGAAGTTGGGATTGTCATCCAGGGGTGAAAGTTTGGCAAATACTACCCTAATGGTGCTCTGGGCCAGGGAGAGAGCTTCTCTGGGGATGCCTGAAGGACAGGGGAATATGGAGTCTTGGTGATCTGAGCTCTGTTGCTCACTTTGCCTTACAGGCAGATAGGACCGGAGGGACTGGTGTGGCATCATAGTGGTTACATTTAAATGTGAGGTCAGAGCATAAACGCAGACTCTAGTGACAGCAGGAACATCACTGAGCTGACTCATGTTGCCAAGAATTACCTTCTCATATCTGCCTGCATCCCTGCACAGGGAGGACAAGTTGATCTTGTAAACCTGCATTATCCCAGCAAAACCCAGTTTTAGACCCTGTACCTATTCCATCCCTTTTATCTTAAGACCAGGCTGGATGGGGGTCTGAGCAACCTGCTCTAGTGGGAGGTGTCCTTGCCCATGGCAGGGGGGTTGGAACTGGATGATCTTTAAGGTCCCTTCCAACCCTGACAATTCTATGATTCTACGATCTCTCTATTGGCTGGATGTGGTCTTGTTGGAACAGGGTTTATTGAATGGTGTCGGACAACAGAGGTTGTTGAAGGGGTGGGAATGACTTTGTGTAAAGCATGTTTGACACACCCTGCTGCAAGAGCTGAAAGTCCCCCATCTTCCTACCTTAGGCCCCTGCCACAGGCTTGTGCATCCCAGTGTGATTGTGCTGCAAGCACAGAGAGCGGATATGGATGTAAAGGTGCAGCTGTGAAATGTGGCCAAGAGAGCACAGTGCAGCCTGCTTCTTACAATCCGTAAGGGCGCAGTGATGAGCCTTTCTTACTGGGGATAGGCAGACCTTCAAGGAAGCCAGCTGTTGGCCTCTGAGTCTGGGGTGAGAGAGCGCAAGAGCAGCACTGTCTCTTGTAGAGAGCTCAAACAGGAATGGGAAGGGTGGAGTGAGGTATTATTTCAGTAAAGATACAAAGGTCCTGACTACACTGAGTGCTAATGAGCCTTTTTTTTTGAAGGAGATGAGTAATGAGCCCTGCAAGGAGGACATGGCATGGCTACTGAAAACAAGGGCTGCAATTCTGTGTCAGCTCTAGCAGCTTTGTCCCTGGCTTATAGGAAAGCCTGGGTGTGACTGTTGGAGAGGGATGAACTGGTTAATCTCTGGAGTCATTTGGCTGAAAGCACAGCTGGGGAGCCTGACAAAGTCACAGCATTGATGTCACTGTGTCACAGTTTAGGGTCAGGGTGGCTCCTTAAACCTGTAACAGATGCTCTCTCTTAACCCTCCTCCCTCCCGAAAGAGAAAGGGAATAAGAGAGAGAGACTTATCGATTGGAAAAGGAAACTAGAACAGCTTTAATGACAATAATAATAAAAAAATGGAATATATACATAACAAGTATTGAACCCAACCCCCACAATGTAATTACATCACTGTCACCACCAGTGCTGTGGAGCAGGCACCGGGAGAGTCTCAGACTGGGCCCAGCAGCAGATGGGAGCTGTGTTCAGGAGCTGGATTCTGGTACCAGATTCAGGAACACACAGATCGGGATCGAAGGCAGAACGGACAGAGTCTTCCTTGGGTGCTCCAAGGAAAGAACCGAAAGAGGACCTGAGCCAAGCCAAGCAAAGCTAGCAAAGCTGCTCAAGAGGAGAGAAGAGCCACAGACCCTTCGGATCCCTCAGCCTTATACCAAATATGACGTATATGGGATGGAATACCTCTCTGGTCGGTTTGGGGTCTCCTGTCCACTCCTCCCTGCAGGTGCAGCTTTTCACTTTTCCACATCCCCCAGTGTGATACACAAGACCCAGCAGTGGCCTTGGTCTGCACACCAATCCTTGGTAGTAACTCTAAACATGGGGTGTTATCACTGCTAGCAGCAGCCATTGCCTGGGAAAACAGTCAGACAGTGCAGTTAGTTAGAAGATCTGAGCTGAAAAGTAAAATCGCTGAACAGAATTAGTTCTGTTCTCACTCAAACCAGGACACACTTTATCTTCTTGGATAGGTGGGGTCAGCTCATTACAGCTGTGGGTTTTGTTTGGGTTGGGTTTCTTTTTTTTTCTTTTTTTTTTTCTTGTTTGCTTGAAATTTAATGCCAACCGCTTTAAATTTAATGCCAGCCACTCATCCTTGGATAACATGAAGCACTAGAGAAGCTTGTTTGAGAGTTAGCTCATGTGATGTCCTTTGTACCTCCCAGATCTCTTCCTGTTTGCCTTGCCATTTCCCATTTCTCTCTGGCCAGTTCTCTGCTGCCTGCAGCCTATGTTACCCATGGGAAGGTTGTCTTGGAGCTGTTTGGGAGGTGCACATGTGCTGTGTGGTAGGACAAAATGGAGTATTACAGGAGAAGAAAACAAACCAAACCATAGCTTCTTAAGCCAGATTTATTTACTATTTTTAAAGGGGTGAAACTGTTACATTATTTTATATGAGCTGGCAGCTTGACCTGCATCTTTATTCTGAAGTGGAAAACTAATGATTTAACTGAAATCAAGAAATAGTGATGGAGATGACAAGGCTGTAGCAATGAGGTTATGCAGAGCCTAAGATGCATTTTTGGAATTTGTAAGGATAACCTGATAGTTCTTAACATTGTTTTGTTGGTGACTGGCTTTTTTTTTTTTAAATCAGAAAACATTCAGTAAATGAATCATGATATCCCTGGGTATTGAGGGAGGGGGAAGGGATGATGTGGTATGTACCTGTTGTAGTTATTTTACTGAAGCCAATAGAAGAAAGTCCAGCACTGAGAGTTCTTAGGTAAGCTGTGTCTTTCTAGGTATAAAAAGGCAGTGACACCTACTTATTTAAAAAATGCAAGCACCAGTCCTGCTGTCAGTTTAAGACTAAAAGGCAGGACAGATGTTGCTTTTGTAATAAATTCATAAGGATTTTTTTTTTAAGCACATAAATTTAGTCAAATGATTTGTGAAACAAACTGTAAAATTGGTGTATGTCAGACATCTGGCTCATGCTTAACTTTTAGTTTGCAGTTGGTATTTTATGCATGACAGCAAATAGGTGATCATAAGTCTTTCAAAAACATCAGGAAAAATTACAAGTTTCTGAAACTCTAATAGTAAGGGGATGACTTATTTATCATAATTGATGTTTTCTCCAGCACTTTAATGATCATCATTTCTAAAACGTATTTTACATTTTGTTTGAGACTTGTAAATACGGTAATTCTGAGGTGGGAAGTTACATGTTGAAGTGGAAGGAGATGTGAGTGGCAATGGGCTGCTTGTTGTTTGTCTTGTTTCTCTGTATGAAAGCTTGCGAAATGCAGTGAAAATGTTGCAGAAATTAATCTTACTTGTCACCTGCTTTGATTACAGAGGGTTTAATCAAAATCTTTCCAGTAACTGTGTGACCGAGCTGAGCTGCATGCTGGGTGGCCTTCTGCTGGTCTCTTGAGGGGCTTGAGGAGATGGGTTCATTCTCTTGGTGTCTTAATACTGTCAGCATGGAACATGACAGCTGCAGCCCTTTCCATTGAAAACTTAAGTGGTGGTAGGGCCTTATTTTTGTATAGATTAGATTATATTAAGTTATTTATATAGTGTAGTGATTGGAATGCTTGTTCTAAAAGAAGAAACTTTGTCAACACAAGGGACTTGCAAAAGAGATTTTACCCTAAGGCGAGATGCTTGATTGTAGCAGGCTCATTATTATCTCCTGATAAACTTCTCAAGATTCATAGACCTAGACAAAACATCTGTGTGAAAGAGCACAACTCCTCTAATCCAGTGTTTCAGAGAATTTGGCTGGAGGAGAGAAGTTTCCAATTCTGGTCTCCAGGGTTTCATTTATTTGAGTTTAAGTGGCAGTTGCGTGAATTGCACAAATAGTTTAGGGAATTGTCTCGGGCATCCCCTCTTTCAGCAGAGTGCGTCTATCACTGAGCTACAAATTGCTTTGTGTTGTCTCTTTGTGGCTCCGTAAATACTCTGTTCTTCAAAGCGGATCTGAAAGCCTGATGTGCCTCTTGCCTTGTTTGTTTTTGCTTCCCTCGGTTGGCTCTCTTCTGGAACACTGCTCTGCTGAGTCAGGGATTGACCCGTGTCTTTGAAAGTCTTTTAGCTCTTAACACTGTTGAATAAAATGTAATAAGTATTTAAAAAAAAACCCCAAAACAACCCTAACAGAGTATTAAAAAAGAGTCTTGGGCATGTGAAATCAGGAATCATAGAATTGTCAGGGTTGGAAGGGACCTTAAAGATCATCTAGTTCCAACCCCCCTGCCTTGGGCAGGGACATCTCCCACTAGAGCAGGTTGCTCAGAGCCCCATCCAGCCTGATCTGAAAAACTTCCAAGGATGGGGCTTCCACCACCTCCCTGGGCAACCTGTTCCTGTGTCTCACCAAGGAAGGATGTGGAGTCCTGAATCGCAGGTGCGTGTGGATGTCAGACTGAAGGCTTCAGGGAGACCCTAACCCCAGGGATGGGAGCAATTTCAGGTGCCTGGTACTTGCTTGATCCTGTGACTTACATGCCAGAGCTCCTTACTTGTCTTGTGCGCTACTTGGAAAGCCTAGGCATGCAATACAAGGCTGCAGAATTGCTCCTCTCAGAGCCAGGCTCTTAAGTTTTAGACCTCTACAATGTGTGGATCCACTGCAGTCTTCTATTAAACATCTCTATCATGAAAGGGGAATAGTCTCATTGCTATCACTAGGTTTTTAAACAGGCTCAGGAGAGTCATGCCTAATGAATTCCTTGCAGAGGAAGCAGCCTTACCACAGCACTGCTGCATGTGTATCTTTCTGGAAACCTTGCTCTGGAGGATGAAGCAGTGTTCTCTAGAAGTAATTATGAGCTGTCTTTATTCTGGTAAAGCAGGACGTGAAGGTGCTTGGCAGTTGATTATTTTTTTTTTTAACATTTTTGCAGAAACAACCCAGCAGTTATCAAAGTTAACCACTGAATAGACTAATGCGTGTGCTTTGTGTACATATTAACGCTTGTATTGAAATTGTCACAGTTTTTCATTTTCATCTTACACCAAAAAAACCCAGAAAACACTACACACCGATTCCTTTGTACGGTTTTCTCCCATTTTAATGTCTGCTATACTTGCATCTGCTGACAAGTGTTGCCAGGAAAAGAAGTGTGTTAGGAAATGTCTAATTGTGATGTTTCCACAATGTGACAAGAAATCAGAACCTATATGGACCATGAGCCTCAGTGCAGAATGGGAGTCAGACAGACACTACTATCATCTTTAGTACTGATGGAAGAGCAGAGAGTAAAGTGTGCACACCCACAGAAAATAATACGGCCCAACACTTTCTCCGTTACCTGTCAGGAACAGAAACAATCACTGTTGAAGTAAAATTTAGTTAGACTTTCAGTCTGTTGTCTGTTTGGCTCTGTGTGATTCTCAGTCTGAGATAATGAACGTGAAATGGGCATCTGTAATTAAGGTGACTTTGATGGTTTGATAGTCTCTGCACTCTTTTCCAATTATATGTGAAGGAGCTTGTTGGTTGGTTGGTTTGGCAGCACCCCTGCCCCTGGTCCCCTAGGTTAAGAAGGCAAATGCTAGAATAGTCTCTTGGGTCCTTTGAGGTGCACATCTTTAGACACATTCTTACCTTATCCAGAGTGACTTCCATGACCAGTTAGATGAATTAGGAGGCTCCTGGCCATTCCAAAATGTGCCGTGGAAGTCAGTGTAATCAGTTATGGATGATACTTTGTAATTGCAAACTAAACTCTGCATTTGGGCAATAATGATGAAGCTTAACTGTCTTCGGTGAAATTGCACTAGTTCCAGTAATTAAAGTGGGATTTAGTCTTACAGCTGAGTCAGTTGTATGGATAATGTGTATCACAACAACATACATCCCTTTTCAGCTCAAAGAGAGAGTGCTGTTCTACTAGTCAGAGTAAAGACATTCCAGATGCTAAATATGGGAGATAAAAGCTGACTGCAGAAGGCAAAACCAATGAAACAAAGATATTTTTTAAATTATTTATTTATTTATTTTAATGAACAACCAGCTCTTGGTGTTCCCCATGCCCAGATGGGTGGAGGACAAAGCTGTCTTCACCCTGGAGTCACAAGGTGCCCTGTGCTGCACTGCTGCTTTTCTCTTCTCTTCTCTCTGCTTCCTAAAGCTGCTCCCTCTTTTCACAAATTCCTGTTGCAGTTCTTCATTAAGGATGAAGACGTGCTCTTACGGCACAACTCGCTTCATTCTGTGTCAACCTTACATAGGTTGTTCCATGCATTCCAGTTTCTGTTGCACTTAGTAGGCTGCCATCACATTTCAAAGCAATGATGTTTTGTAGTAACTGTACTGGGAAAAACAAGAAAGGTCTTTGGGGGAACTAGGATTTGGCTTGTCTTGTCTTAGAATACACTAGTGGGTTATCAGTAATTCAAATGCCTTTTTTTCACACGGGTGCCTGACAGGGTTGAAAGTAGAAACCATCAGCCTCCTGATTGTCTGATTATGTAAAACCATCAGCAACACCAAAACAAAACAGGTATGATAGGATTATGTATGCACATATATTTTGCTTGAGGATATTTTTCTAAGGTTTATAAAGCAAGATGTTCACTTTCAGCTTTAGGTTCTAGTGCTTTGGAGACCGAGTCAGAAAAATACCAACAGTCTTCCACACATAAACTCCTATTTTTGATGCTGTTGTGTCACAACAGTCAGTTTTGAGGCACATCAAAATAATTAATGAAATGCTTCCTAATTAAAAAAAATAATTGGCAAAATTATTTGATTAACAAGGCAGGAAGATTTTTCAGCCTGTTGCCCAAATGGAAACTAGAAGAAATGTCTTGGGGTATCCTCTACTGAAAGAATTTTTGGGTTTGGATTAGCTCTGGTCTGTCTGTACAAAATACTCATTAGAAGCAGTTCATCCAGTTAGAAATAAGAAGATACAGATCCATGGCCCTGCTGTTACCCTGGAGGGCTGGTCACTCCTCATTCCAGTCTAACAGAATGAAGTAATAATTATGAAGCTTAGAGGTCATTGCTATATGTAGTATTAACATACATCTAGATAATAACTTACTCCTTTTATAATTATAAGCTATCTGTCATGAATACTTTTGTACTTACTGTATGAGATTGCAATTTTGCTTTTGCTCTTGGGTACTCTATTTAGAGTGACTGAATGTTTTCTCTAGTGTATGACCTTGGTACTTCATTAGGCTTAAAATTCTTCCATTTCTATGTAAAAGGAAGTTTTCTTAAGGGGAAAAAAAAGATACAGTGTATTCATGTGTTGTCCTAAAACATCTCTTTATATTTAAAACATGTATTTTAAACAATAGCTTTCCAAAAGTACAATAAAAAAGGGAAATAAAGTGCATTTGAATATCACTTGTGAAAGTTCTCTGACAGTCGAAAGATAAAAATAGTCTGCAGTGTCCATTGCAAATGTTAAACGTTGCACTTTTCTTACTTAAAAATACAAATGACTGTTTTCTCTTTCACTCATCAATTAAATTTAAACCTGTTCACCCCCATAATAAAAATACATGTTAAAATGCTCAGATTACTACTTGGCAGCAGTATGTTATTGCTGCTGTATCACTGATAGACCTGAAGTCTACTTTCCCATAGGCTCTGTTTTAGTAAATTTTATGGAAAAGAAAAAACTTTGTTTTGAGACAAAACCGTCTTCACCAATACTGAGTTGGTTTTCCTGGGAATAGGTGTTGAGAGTGAGTTTTGCTCCCTCTTAAGGAAAGCCTAAGTGAAGGAGTTTTATGAGGGAACGCTCCGGAGCTGAGATGGCCTATAATTGAGTCCCAGATCCCCAGCAGGCCTTGGGGCTGCGTCAGAACTGTCCTTTGCAGGTTTATATTATTCCCATGGAGACTGGATGGACAGCCTTGATCCCCAGGGCTGTGTGCAGCAAAAAGACACTCAGCACCAACTTCTCCAGAGGGTTTGTTGCTGAAGGCTAAGCCTGAAAGACAGGCCATGGTTGCCCAGTTCATGCCCGATGTGTTTCCCTGTGCAAGTGACTCTTGTTACAGTTAGATTTTGTGAATGGGACTGAATAATTCCTCCGAAGTTCTTACTGATTTTCTCCGTAAAACATGGAGTTGTCTGATCAGAAGTTGTCATTCAAGGACATTGGTAAAAGAAATAAAGAACTTGGTGGACTGAAATTGTACTGGGGAGTTGATGTTATTCTCTTAAAAAAAAAAACCCAACACAACACGACAATAGCCAACCAAACAATGGGCCAAACAAAAAACACAATACAACCCCTCAAAGGCAATGGAAAAATGCTAATCTCAGAAAACAACCCTCTGGTGTGTTAATAGAGATTTGATTTCTTTAGGTGTTATCACTGGGATTTGTTCCGCCCTTCCTCCCTCGCCCCCCCCTTCAGCAGCCCTCTTTCAAGCTAATGGATTTCAGCCTATAATATTTTCTACAGAGAAGAATCATAAATCCTATGCTTCGACCATTTTAGAATGTCCTCAACTGAGTGGTTGTTATGAGCAGAGAATCAAACCAGCAGCACAGCTAATGCTGGGACAATTTCCCTGAAGGTGCTGCGTTGCCCTCTGAAGTTTCTTCTGCGCAATACAGAGACACCAGTTTCTGTTCTTTAGATCAACTTTTAATGTGAGTTTCCTGCTGCAGTTGCTAATGATCTAAAGATAATTAGTTGGCCATATCGTGCTAACTCCCTTAATTTCAACAGGGAGAAATGGATCATATGGGGGAAGAAGGGGAAATGTGAAGTACAGACTAAAAAGTAGATACTGTGATTATCTCCTCCCCCCCCCCCAAAGGACCGATGGAGTTTTGCACGAGAACCTCAGAAAGTCATAATTCAGCTGCTTCTATATTATGCAAGCTCAAGAGTTTTAGTGGATGATTTGCAGCCATGCCTGAGTGAAAACAGTTATCACGTAAGGTGCCAGCTGAAACTGCTCAAGAGTTTTGCATTTATTATTAGTCTGTTCACTGCAGGAATGATGGTGTGCGATTAACCTACTGTACAATGGATCTGAGAAATTGAGAAATTTCTCAATATACTGTCAATAGCATTCGCCAGCAGGTTCCCTCGTTGCTTGAATTCAAGAACTAACGTTATTTGTTGACACCAATGTTTCATTATTCTGTGCAAACCATGAAGGAGGACGATTCAGATTACTGAATGTGTTACTTTTAGGTATTATATCTGTATTATGAGTTTTGCAGATGCCATGCTATGTAAGTGTGATTTTCACAGTTTTAGAGACTTTAGCAAGTTATTGATTCAAATAAGCTGTTCTTTTCAAGAGCTTGGGAGTCAAGATGACTTGCTCACGCTCAAGACCTACTAATGTTCAAACAGTCTTACAAGACCAGTTATGCTCAGTGCTGTTTTTCTGAAGAAATTACTGGGAACACAGAAGAAGTAAAAAGATACATGAACTGTGCTGTGAAGGAATCAGTATTTATTACCTTCATATATTTGAAAGCTTTGGCTGGAATTGTGTGTAGCTCAGAGTAACAGTCAGCTGAGCAAAATATCCTGTACAGAGGGATTTGTGTCTCATGCTCTTGGGCTCTGCACCAATCATTGGCTTTGCAGAAAGGGGGAAATCACAGCCCCGGAGAGTCACCTGTGCATAATATATATCTATAGCTGTATTGCACAAATAAGAATGATAGAAATAGGACATAATGTTTCTCATTTAATCAAAATAGGGCTTTAATTAACAGAAACTTTGTCTTCTGGATGGAAACAGTAGTACTTTCTTAACAGATTTACTTGGAAAGTTATCTTCTCAATTGAACTGCAATGTATCAATTTATGAATTTATTTCACGAGTATCAGTTTAATTTTCAAATTATGCTTCTGAGTCCCAAAGGGCAGGGCACAACTTTGTAAGTGTATCTTCACTCTTGATCATTTTCATTTATGTTTTTTTCAGAGCAAAGGAAGCCCTCTTCATTTTCTGGAACATTAGTAGTTTCTGGCTGTCTCCAGAACTGGGGTTGAGTTTCCCATTGTGGTTGGCATTTGCCCATGTAACTTATGTGGATGCTGTCTGGAAAGAGGCATGGATCCTTTGGTTCTCGCTGAGACAACATACATCAAGAGTCTCACAATGTAACTATGATATTTTTTCATAAGAATAGTTTAGGTTTATCTCTTTTCCTTACGTAACTCACAAATTAGCTATTCAGAATGGTTTTTTTGCTCTGAAATTCTCTCTGTAGAGAACATTAATTTGCGAGCAGCACCAGGAATTTAGCAGCATACATTTCACGGTTGGCAGAGCTGGTGTGACTCCAGAGAAATAGTTGTACCCTTCTATAGTTATTTCTCTGCATGTTCATTTTGTAATCGATGAAATATCACAGTGGGTAAATCAGATACATTTAACGTGACAGCAGCATCTTTCATCACCTCAAAATCTTTTTTTCCATGCCTGCTGCTATTGCTGTGTAGACTGGAGAACTCCAGCTCCCTCCTTCTTCCAAAACTGAGACTAGATGCTCTTGTTGTTATTGAGATAGTCAAAAGAGTTCAGATGCAGTGTTATGAACCATCTGCAGTGCTGTCAAATCCAAACTTTTAAAAAATCACAATGTAAAATTAATTTGTTTGCTCTTTGAAGTTTACTTTCCAGTTTATTGGCACAAATGATGTTCTCCAGCATTTTTGTGACTACAAAAATGAAAAATTGAGGGTCACCTGATCTGATAAGAAATCTGCTTGTGATGAAATTATAAGTAGTACTTGATAAACTGAGATATGGCCTCCTGGGATAACCTTCATGAAATGTCCATACATGTAGCACACTTTAGTTTGTGTAGTAAAGAAAGTGAAAATACTTATAGCAGTAGATTGAATTCTCTATCTATTTAATGAAAGATGTTTTTAGGAAGTAGTTTTCAGGAGGCCAAATGCTCCTGAGAATAGGTTCGTATATCTAATTCAATGTTCAAACCGACATGAGCACTATTGTGGTACTCAGTTGCAAGAATAACAACATATTGGAAGAAGAGAAGCATGGACCAATACTTCCGAAAAAATTTCAGTGTAGCAGCACAGCAGCAGAACTTCATGCCTGGAGGCTGCCACATGCCTCTGGGTGCCTGTTCTTACTGGGGGTGCATACCTCCCTGTGACTGTGGGGAGCTGCCCGAGGCTGTAACGAGGCACTGCCATAAAAACCTGCCCACGTATCTGTGGCTTTTGCACAATAGTTAGTCCTGGGGAGAGACTTTTAAAAGTAGTGTAGACCTCAGGTATTTTTAATATGTGCTTATATGAATAAATGCTACCTAAAGGATGGTTTTTTTCTGTATTAGTGGCTCTTGCTGGACCGTCCTGTAGTCTCTAGTAGCAAAGGCAGAAGTAATACCTCTGTTCTCTAGGCCAAAGTGAACTTTTTAGCCACTTGCAAGGCAGATCTGTTTGGGGTCTTCAAGGAACGATAAAATTCGCATTGGAAGAGGAAGGGAGACCTTGAGAGTGATTAATTTGATAAGGGAAGGTTGGAGTAGGAGTATCTTATCTACAGCCAAAGCAAGTGCATCTCACTATGTGATTCATTGCAGTGCAGTCTCATGAAGTAATTATGCTGAGATATATTATCCCAAAGATTTACTGTAAACCTTTTGTTGTCTGTCTCCAAGGGAACCCTTTTTTTTTTCCTGTTTTACCCTGAAATAAATATATATATATATTTTTATTTTTTTTTAAATCAGGTGTTTATGATGGACAC
>WUAM01000287.1:172131-195196 GCA_024336885.1 Actenoides hombroni
AGATGCAAGATATAGCATATAGTATGTAATGTATTATTTGGAATTATGGAGTGATTCAAAAATGTTTGGCTCACAACATCAGAACAGTTATCTCTCCCACCTTCATTTTCTTTGTGACTTGAATTCAGGTTTGTGAGATTTGCATGACATTGATCCTTTCCTTGGGCAATGCACAATTTCATAATTCAAGTGCAACAGCTGCTGTAACCATTATGCCAGCTGTCCCTGCAGATGCTCAAAAATCTACAGCTTCTCAAAGATGTGTATATGTCCCTGGGGTAAACCGTTTTTCCAAGAGGTAATGTATGAAGTATCTTAAAAGGGTCACTATGCTGGCAGTTCTGAGCATGTAGTTCATGTAGTGCTGCTTTTCCTGACTAAAAGCACTTCTGTGCTTCACCCTATATGGCCCATAGCTAAAAAACACCTAATAAAAAATTAACTCCAAACCCACCCAACAAAACAAACAAAAAATACTAAAAACCCTGCTGTCCATCTGTTATTATTATTAAATAAAAGAATGAAGCTCTTAATAAATAAAAAATTTAGGTGATAAAATTTGCTAAGCAGGGCACAAACTTCTGTCTAAGGCAGATGTTTACAGATTTGGTTTCCCTGATCACCAACCTGCAGAGGATTTACTTCACATACAAGAGCTAATTCAGGTTCTCTTCTGTTTCCCCAAAAAAGGCTCATCCCTGCCTGCATGTTTAATGGGGCAGCCACTAAGGTCCCCTGCAGTTCAGTTGGTTGTTTCCAGTTCAGCCTTGTGAATTCAGATGATCTCTTTAGGTTGGCTTGATGCTTGTCCATTATCCCAATCAAGTCATGGACACACTGAGTACCAGGCTGTGTGCAGACACTGCTGTCTGACTGCATCTCCAACACTGAGTGAGTAAGTTGAGGTCTTGCCAAACTTAGGGTCACCATTTCCATCCCTGTATTGAAGGCTTTACCCAGTTGCCAAGGTGAAGTGCTCAGATCCTCTGAGGCAGAGCCCTCATATTGTTGGTTGCTGGAGCTCCTTGAATGATTCATGGTTTATTAAAAAGAACAAAAGATTTTTCAGTAAGTTGAAGAGTACCTTCCATTCAGACTAGATCTAAGGACTTAATGGGCCTATATTCATTGAACTGATTATTTCAGATGTATTCAGCAAATCATCTCCTTGCCTTAAATCAACAATATCTACAGAACAAGGAAGCTTTTAAAGCATTTTTTTTACCATGAAATAATAACTTTATAAGTAATAGGCACCCTAAATTAGGAAAGCAGTGATGTTCTACATCTGAATCCATAACCCTCACTATTTACTGCTTCTCTTTCATGACAAAGAAAGTGTCAGTTGTAGGAATCTATTAGTAAGAAATGCCTCTGGAGACTGACGTTCCTCAGAACAAAGACTTGGAACAATTCGTAATTCAAATGATCCTTTTTACTTCCCTGCCTCCGCTTACTATAAGGTTGAAAAAAGTAAATACAAGTTGTGTCTAAACTGATCCTGTCTGAACTGAAGATAATCCCCTTGGCTGGGAGGCGAAGCCTAAATTGGAATGGCATCTCTTTCTGTGACTTAAGCTTCATGGTTCCTACTACTCCTCTTAGTAATTTGGTCTTGTTGTGGCCTCTTTTTGATATATGCACTTACCCTCTGAGATCCTGGGAACAGCCAGAAATCCTTCTGCTCTGCTGTCCACCATCCATTCAGTATGGTGAATGTGAGGAAAGGGCAGGTGATTTTATCATCTGGGTAACTCTGCTTGGAAAATGCAAGCAGAGAGGAAAGAGAGTGTATTTCTAATTAGCCCCCAAATTATAAAAAGGATTATTTTGGAAATGTAATTAGAAGATTAATTGCTTTTATGTTTTTCAAAGTGCCATGCCTAGTCCCAACCATCTGTCATTTTACAAGTGTACAATTTTCAGCTGGGCATTCTTGTAGTTGAAGAATTGTTCATCTAGGGGATAGTTAAAGACATGGGTTATCAAAATCTACTTCTCTTTCAAAAGGGTTTCTTGATGATTAATTTCTTCAGGAAAACATGTTTTAATTTTTTTTCCTCCTTGAGTGAAATCCTTCAGAATTGCAAAAAGTAGTAATTTTGTCAGAAAGGGAAGATAATACGTAACAAAACTCAGAGCTTAATAAGACTTAAAAATAGATATCTAATAAGCTGTTCATTATTTAGAACAGGGGCAAAACTTGTCAGCCCCTGATAGTGGTCTTTAATAAATGGGCTGTTGATGTTCTTTTATAATTTATTAGTAAGTTATAGTTGTCAGGTGAATTTTTGCTCATTATTACAGAAGTAGGCATCAATCCTAAATTTAGAAATAAATTCTTAAGATTAGAGGGGAAAAATCCAGCTAATGAGCAAAGGTTAAATTAAGAACAATAAGTTACATCTTCTGAATGCTTTTCATCTCGAGACCAAGACAGATTAAAGTACTATTTTGAAAGATCATTGTGCCATAAGATAATAATTTTATTAATCAGACTTCGTCCTTGTGTCAGTTCTGCAGCTGGTGATGAAAACAAAGTAAAATGAAGATATGAAAAAATATTTCCGAAAGAGAATATAGTATAAAGCAAATGTTGCCTGAGCCTTTAAATAGCCTGGGGCAAGAATGCTAAGATCCCAGTCTAGGTCCCTGAAAGCCATGCTGTTTAACATTTCATTTTGATGTATTATAAACGACAAAGTTTGCTTACCCTAGTGGACCCAAGATTTCCTTAAAGCTTTGTGGGTGTTCTTATCAAAGGTCTACTTTAAAAATATATTTCAAATTATTTAGTTCTTCCTGGAATGGAAATAATCAGTCTTTAATTGTAAATGGATGTGAAATAAGCAGCTTTTGGGAGTAAATACCTTAATTTTGCTTCAGTTGATGCTAGTTCACAGCAGGTGTTCATGTCTATAGGCAAATTCATTAGGGTAATTCACTTTGATTTTCTTGTACAACTCCTGTGTTTTTGATGTTACACCATTTAATTCCATCATTACTGTAGGACTTGATGTCTGCAATGCTATGCATTGACCCTATGCTCTGAACTGTGATCAATGGGCCTTTGACCTTTGCTCCTTGTGCTCCTCGTGGCTTTATAACACAGGGAAACGTGCTGCTGAGTTCAAGTGCAAGATTGTTGTTTGTCCCTGGTGCTGGAATTGGAAGAGAAGAGGATTTGGAATCAGGGTAGAGCTGGAGTCTTGGTGCACGTCTTGTCTGTCGTTGTAGCTGTGCTAATGAGGGGTCTTTTTGCAGAAGCAGACTTTTTTTGTCCCTGCTTGCATGTTCTGTTAGACTCGGCAGACGGGCTAAAGGTGTTTAGTACGTTCGCAGGCAAGTGAAGGACTTTGAGTACCTCCTTCTTCTCAGACATCAGGCTATTCAGAAATAAATAAGATTTATAAACCCTTGTGCAACCCTTGTATTTCCTTGTGTTCATGGAATTCAATGATGTTTAAATAAAATGTTTCTGTTCTCTTGCGGCGTCTCCAGAAGCCGTTGAACTAGTACCTCAGATGCAGATGCCAGCACCACTGGTGTGGGTCAATCTCAGGAGAGGCGCAAGGTGTATTGAATTTACTTTTGCTGTATGAGATGAAGTTTGTACTCTCAAAGACTGGCTTGAGCACCACTTCCAAAGGCCTCACATGTACAGTGTGCAGCACAGCTGCCCAATTTCCAGGCTGCTACGAGTATGTTATCACCCATCTCCTCTACAAAATCAAACCTACTTCCTCTTCATTGTAGTAACAGATCGTAAGCATTTATTACTGCTGTTTATCAATTCCTGCTTGCTGAAAGAATAAACTGACTGCAGATATTGCCATTGAAAGTTAGATTTGTAAAGGCAGACTTTTATTACTGATTGGTGTGAAAACTAGCTAATGGAGGAGCTTCTTGGTTGGACTATGTTTCTCTTTAAGGTTTGCTTTCCTAAGATGGGATCTTATTTCTGCACTAATCCTTATTAACTGCCCTTACTGAACAGTTGCCGTTTGCTCAAACAAAGGCTCATAAAGTGTGAAAACTGTTTCTTAAATCTTGTTTGCTTTGCTCTGGACGCTTGCTTTATGACCGTAGCTAACCTTTAGATGTGAGGCGGTGGGTATGAAGTCAACTGTGGTGTTACTGCCACAGGGATAGAGAAAAAGCCTTTTGATTCCTCACTTAGAATTCTGTGTGAGGGAGGAGAGGTGAAAAAAGCAACAGAGCTGAACCTGTAAAGAGAAATGTACGTTTGTGTGTGCTTGACCTTTATGCCATGCGGTGGGCAATGAAAGTGATGTAATTGGGTTCCTTTAAAAATGCATACATTCACCACCTGCAGCAGTAATTTGTCAGCTTCTGAAACCAAATACGCCTTTTCTTACAAGTAGTTTTTGTGTCCCCTCATTAAACAAAGAAGAACAATGCTTCAGGGAGCAGGAGCCCATGGTCCACCCGAGGGATTCGCTGTTTGAGGAGTCCTGCAGAGACTGATCATACACCTAAAATCAGCTTTTGGACAAACTGATAACCTAATATCATGCTCTTTCTGTGTCCTGTCCTTGTCTTGGATTCCCATTCCAGAGGTCTGAGTGTTTGTTAAGCAGATAGGCTGTAATACTTTGCTCCCCATTAGCTGGGTAGCAGAGGGAATTGTCCTGGGATGCTTCAGCAGGCTTCTGGCTGTCTTCAGGGAAAAGCCTGTTGCTGATATGCTGAGAATCCTGCCAACAAAGCTGCATAATGATTTCAGCTTTAATTATACGAAGGTGGTAGGTCCCAGATGTTCAGTTCTGTTCCTGCTCTCCCTGGCTTTCATAAGGAGCCACCTCTGTATTTACTGTTGCTTCAGTTGCCTGTGTGTTATTTATTTGCAAAGTTTTCATAGGTATTTAGGATGCTGGGTTCTATCTAATATTCACCTTGGTTCTCCTACCAATTTGGCATTTATATGTCTTCTCTGAAAGTATTGAATGGAAGAATTCTGGGTAAGTGTAAGTGTAAATAAACTGTTTTGGTATCAGTATTTTCCCCAGCTTACCAAGAGCTGACAGCACAGAGCTCTTTCCCTAGTGGGACGCTCAGAGTTCTCAAAAACCAATGTATCCAGTGTATCTTAGCTGCTGTTCCTCTGCATCAAGGTGGTTAAGAGCAAATTTTCTGTATGGCTTATAGCTGGAAGAAACTCTGTATTGAACACTCATAGTTACAGGACTGGCATAATTGAAACTGGAGAATGTCTATTTGCTTTTAGAAACTTGAGGTCAGCAGAAGCAACTGTTTACTTTCCAGATTTGATGGCTTGGAAATACACAAGAAGTAGTAAATTGCTTAGATCAGGGTAGGTGAGTGTCTTATCGGGAATGTGGTTTTATTTGTAACATACTTTCTTTCCCTCCATCCAGGCAAACAACAGTCCCCTTACTCCCTTGAACAATATACTTTTTTTTTTTAATTTTATTTTTTTATTTTTTTCCCCTAGGAAGCTTAAAAACAGAGTGAGGGATTATTTGAATTCTCATCTGTGAAGTTTAGTGGAGATGACATTAATAGCCTTGGAGGGTGAAAAATAAGGTATTACTTGTATTGTTCAACTCAGCAAACTCAGTTGTTTCTTATGGCTTTGCATCAGTTCACAGTAGACTTTATTTGATAGATTCTGCAAGTTGTGATGAAACTAACTTAGAAAAACAATTGAGATGATAATTTGGGATGAGCAAATAAAAGTTTAGATGCTAATTTGAAGGCATGAAGTCCTTTCCCCCAGGCCTTCAGACCATCTCTTCCAGCACTTGGTTTCTTCCTGCAGCTCTTAATTAGAGGACAAGTTTCTGCTGCTGTGCAGAAGGCTTTCCTCCTCCCCAGGGGTGTTTTGGAAGGCCTGTGCCTCAGCGTGCTGTTTCCTTCATGGGAATGCTATCCAGTGTGTCCACAGTCTAGCTGTAACAACAAAACCTTTTTGAGAAACCAAGGTGTCACGTGGCACAATTTTGCAGGGGAAACAGTAGTGTGGGAGCTGCTCTCTTCTCTGTTTTCTTGGAAGCATCAGAGTGGCTCGTGCCCCTGTATCATTTACATACTTTAACATATTGTGGCCAGTTCCTCTGCTTTTCCTAAATGCACATTCTTTCCTCCCTTTATGAGCAGCTTCCCCCAGTCCTTAAGCAGATAGATTTGCATTCTTCTTTCCAGGTTGCAGCAGGCCTCTAGACATGGGCATGTTCTTCCCCTTTCCTCTACCTTCCCTGTTTTATATTTTTTCCTGCTCCGCTGCTGATGCTGGTGAAGAAAGCGCCTGAGTCCAGAATGGCACTGGGGACCAGCCAGGCACTATTTCGTTCGAGCCAGATACTATGACTTTCGTTGAAGTCACAGCACTTGAGGTCCTTTGTATGGTCCTGGCTGAGGGCTTTTGGCAAGTGTGAAGAGGATATGAACTCCTAGATGTCATTATGCAAGGTGGTGACAGTCCAGCAGAAATGTTTTGAATAACAATTCCTGACACAGGGAAGCTAATGAAAAAAATTACTTGTACAACCTCCTGCCTTGGCCGCCCATTTCCCGTCTCAGTGGGACCAGGAGAGTGGCAGTGGCACCATGTAACTCTTCAGACTGCTGGGCAGGTGATTTCTGAGTGCTGACAAAATGAGACTTGGCAATCAGCTACTGGTATTTTTGTCACATTTGTCACATGCAGTGCATTTTACCATTCAGGAGACGCATCTGACTATGTAGCTAGATCTCAGGAGGTGAGCAGAGGGAAAGGGATAAGAAGAAGGTATTTGTCTTCTAGCAAAGTTAGAGCATGACACAGAATTCAATTAATGTGATACAGATGAGACTGTAATTTTAATCATAGTCTGTGCCACTTCTGGATCCATGTGTCCTATCCTAGACCCATTTTTCACCTTTTCTGCATTTCTGAAGACCTTTGATACGCTCTGACCTGTTCCTTGCATTTATGTTGGTGTCTTGTTACCTTGAAAATTCTTGTGGTCCCCAGTAGCATCTCCCAGGCAAACTGGCAAATGAAACATTTGAGGCATACCTAATAAAAACACCACTGAAGCCAAGTAGACTAGGAGGCAACCATTGCCAAACCATTGCAGTCTCAGGGAGCAACTGTCCAGGTGACAGAAAGAAGTGAGAAGTTAACCCAGCAGTGGAGAAGCCTTTTCTTAAATGTGTTGGTGCTATTTTCATGCATAATTTGATTAATTTTTTTTTCTGTAAACCAAAGACAACAAGTTTCTCCCTCTGGTCAGTGGAGGAAGGCAGAGTGGTCTTGGGTTCAGAGCAGTCAAGATTAAGTTCAGTGGTGGAGTTGTTCCCTTTTATGAGTCTACACAAAAGGCACTAAATAACTGAAGTTACTTCTGCTAAATAAACTTATTATTTGTAAATATCACCTAAATCTCACAGAATGAAAAAAAGTATTATTTGGGGTACAAAATATTGGTGTGCAGTCTTCATTTCCAATGTTAATATTAAATTTATATTGGGTTTTTTTGGTTGGTTTGGTTTGGGTTTTTTTTTTGGTTTTGTTGCTGTTGTGGTTTTTTGTCCGCTCTGTTTTTTCTGTTTTATAGTCTCTCTTTCCCAAAAAGATGGGCTGTATCTAAATTTTGGTGTCCAAGGTAATGTGCTGCAGAGTATAACAATCTAATATTTGGTTCTGATGTCACTGCTTAGTATTTTTAATGTTAGTTCTGTAGTTATTTTTAAGTGCAGAGACCAGTTTACTAAAAATAAACTGTCAGTGTGGGTTTTTTTAACTAATACATTCACACATTCTTCCTAAATGAGATAATGGTTAGAAACTTTAGCTCTGTGAGATAAATTGTGATTGGAATTTGTATACATTTTGCTATTACTTTTAGGATTAAGTCTCCCCAACAATTACACAGTCAGTAAACTCTTGATCAAATAAATGTCTGAAATAGAGAGATGACTGGTTTTATTGTTGTCCACTTCATCTGACTTCTGATAGTGGGAAGATGTTTTAATTTAGAGCCTGTATTTATTTTGACAATAATTTAGGAAAGCACCTTTTAGTGACTGTCAGCTTTTTCAGTGTCAGAAGGGGACAGATTGTCTAATCTACTGGAGATCTTCTCATGTCCAAGAGAGTGATTAATTCCTGGTGTGGGCTGAGCATATCTTTTGGCTGGCAGAAAACGAGATCATTTGGCCCACCATTAACCAAATATTAAATACCTATGTTTAAGACTGTATTGATGGAATTTGGCTGCATATTTCTATAATTAATGTTGAGTATTATATATCAAAATTCTTTAAATCTTGAAGAAGGGGGATCTGAGACCCTACTAAGTTGACTGCCTGTGGGACACCTCTCAGAAAGTGGTAAAGATGTGGTCACCTTCTAGTGAAGGCAGTCAGTGGCATTGGAGCAGGACTGTGCTGGCTCCTTCACTGTTTCAGGTGGGCTTACTAGCTGTGAGACCTTTGCACGAGAAGACATATCCCGTGTAGGCAGGAGGTCTCCATGAACCCACGGAAGTGATTATTCTTATGTTTCCCTGGCTTTATTCCCTCAGTTGTTCTGATGAGATTTATAAAGCTGTTTATCCTCTTCAGTTTCATAGTTAATGTTCTGAGAAGAAGAAATTCAAAGGCTAAAGTAAAAGTTTCATTGTCTGATGATTTCTGCTTGCTCAGTAATGTTTATGGGGATACCGATGTGTATGTTGTCAGGGCACATTCATTGTACTGGACAGAGAAGACAAGTGGAGAGCTGTGCATTTTTTCATACTTGGTTGCTGCTGGCAGATGTTGTGTTTAATGAAGGCTAGTTACTTCTGTGTTAGATTAATCTAGAGTATTCCTGGAAAGGTCCGTGACAAGACTGTCAACCAGTAAGAGTAAAATTTCTGTTTAAAAAATTCCTTCTACTCCAGCAGAAAATGTTTCAATCTCTTGATAACTAACCTGGGTTTACATGTTCTGTCACAGAATTCTTTTGTCATTGGTACAAGTACTACACTTCACAGTGCAGAGTTTTGGCTGAGACCAGCCTTGATGAGCCTTTCCCACTGGAATTTGTATGTAAACCTATTTTATGTAACTTCTGATTGATTTACATCTTGCTTCTTAGTAAGATGACTTTAACTTTTGAGGATGAACCTTCTGTCGCCATCGCATTACAGTTTAACATACTTCTGCAAGTTAAAGAGCTGTTTTTGCTGAAGGCTTTTCTGTGGTAAGCCATATGCTCTGCTTTTTGGGTGTTTTTTCTTCTCCTTTTCTTTCTCTATCAGTGCCCATTTTTGAGGTCAGAAGTGTTAAAATTGGGCTCTCCTATGTGATTACCTGAGTCTACAAGCATATGTTGTCATTCTCTTCTACCCAGTCTTGGTATGCAGGACACCATTCACATGCTGATTGAAAAACTATCCAAATAGCTCCGTCAGCCAATTTTTTTGATGCAGACCAATTCAAAACACTTAACCTAGGACATCGTTCTTCGTTTGTACATTCTTTTTCTTAAATGATTCCCTGAGTCTTTCATAATCGAATCTTTTGACTTGATACTTGGAATTTTATATTTAGCCTTGCTGGCTGAGGAGTGATCGTGATGGCCCCTGGCTCCAAAACCTGGCCATTAATTCTGTTGCTGGGTCATCATATCTTCAGCTATTGCTTCAGACAGACTTCTTTACTCTTAACAGATCCTTAATCTGAAACTTCTGTCCCAAAATTCAAGATGCTTTTAATGTAATCCTTTGCCTGTTCTTAGCCATCAAAAAAGTTGCAAAAGTATTCCTTTTTTTAATCTCTCTCTTTTGGAGGTGGTGTTATATAAGCATCAAGGACAGGATGGATGTACCCATGTGATAGAATTATAGTTCAGATGAAAAACAGCAAATCATGCCTGAAAGCTTGAAATAGTCTGTGGAAAGATGAAAAATAGCAGTATAACTTTCAAACAAATATTTTTTCATATACTGTACCCTTTTATTTTTTTTTTTTGCTGACAGGTTAATTCTTTCTGACAGACTTGGCAAGTGAGCAAGTGTCTCCAAGGCAGACACTGAGGCTGCTTCATGAATTCGAGTTATAGTTTCTCTGATATTGTTGCTCTCCTCAAGTGGTATTTTTAGCTTTATTCACACCTTTCTTTAACGTTTTTGTGAGTGAGGGTCATTTTGTTATCCAGTTCAAACCAAGTCATGGGTTAGTGTTTCTCATCATTGTTGTAGTCACTTGAAGAAATGCTTGCAGGACCTAAGCTTCCTGGAAGGGAGCTCTCTGACTTCCAGAATACTTAGCCAAGAATCTTATTTCAAAACTTGGACCTCTTACATTGCAATGTTATGTTTTGTTTTTTAACTTAAAAAATGGAGTATTTTCTTTAGATATGTTTAAAATATTAAAATTCCTGATAGTAAAAATACTGTATCTTATTGTATATTTACTTGGTTGATATTTAGACAGTTTTGTCACACAGCTTTGCTCACAGAATATGTTTTTTATATGAATGTTTTAAGTTGAAAAAGATAAGATCCTTCACTGACCTGTGGCTGTGTTCTCTTTTACCTCATGCATTGTACCATTAAAGAGGTCTGTTCTGGGAGGGTGTTCAAGCACCAAAGCCAAAAGCACAGGAAAAATCTGTGCAAGAAGGAAGTACAGATTTTTATTTTTTTTTTTTTACAGAACCAGTAGAACATCTCTGTTTCATGTAGTCAGCATCATCACAGGCATGCTAGTCCCTGGCTTCCCACCACCATACACCATCCTCTGAAAAGTCCTGTAGCTGAATAACAGGCTCAGTAACAGCTCAGCAGAGCATCATCACCCTTTTCCTGACTTAGCAGGGGATAGAAATGTTCTCCTGGGGTGTATTAGACATGAAAAGCAGGACAGAAATGTGAGCAGGTAGGAAACAGAGGGGAAGGCTCAGTGGTAGAGAACCCAGCTTTCAAATTCTTTTTAGGTATTTGTCATTCAGACAAAAAGCGAAATAATTAAAATAATTTCAAGTACCTGTCTCAGCAATTCTTTGAGTTGGAAAGTTAAGCATTCCTGTATCTCTCTGAGATGCGTCCAAAAGTGACGTATACCTGAAAATTATTATTGAATAGTCCATCATTCACTGAGCAAGTTCAGAGAGGTTTAGCAACAGCTGCTCTTTCCTTATGGTAAGATCCCAGCCTTTCCCTGGGTATCTGTCTGGCACAGCTAGGTGCTGTTTTGGCACCCATGGCATAGCTCAGAGCAGGTGCAGCAGCCTGTCCTGTTTGACTGTAGTGGTGAACATCGCTCATGGTGACACTGTCTTCGCTTGTGTGAACACCCTCCTGCTTTTACCTGGAACTGTTCTTAGAGAGCAAGAGCTGGGGAAGAAAAGAAAATTAATCTGTTTCAAAGGTAACAGTGAAAACAACTTGGGAGATTAGCGTCAGGCAGCCTTTATAGAGCTTTAGAAAGAAAAGCTCTACTCAAGAGGATATGGAAATGGCAAATTTCAGGCCCTTCTTGCAAAGAGTAGGTTGAATTATGTACGTCAGCTGCAGCGGCATGAGAGAAAAAGAAGAGAAAATTAATTTAATATTGTAGGTTTCAGTGTTTCTTCCAAAATAACTACAGTATAATGGTGGTGAATGTCTTTTCAAGTGGCAGATGGCCACATTAAAGCTACAGCTGTGCCACCATTTCAGAATTTCTGTAAGACACACAAGAGGAGGGGGACAGCTGCCTATAGCGTGGGTGCTAGACTCTCCTAGGAGAGCTTATTTTTAACCTGGATCTGATCCCTGACCTTGTTCACCATGCAATGTCTTGGACGGCTCTTCCAGCTTAGCAAAGGGAGTGGTGCAGAGGTGGTGGGATGGGAGCTGAATGCATGGCATGGGAAAATGGCGGGGAGAGCTGGGGCTGCTGTGCCCTGACCTTGCTACTGTCAGGAGCACCTCTGGAGTCAGGGAGCCAGGTTCAGCAGGAGTCAGGAGCTACTGTCTTGTGATGAGGAGAGATGGGGTCCTCAGCAGCATCTCCCGGTTCATGCTGGTTTTTTGTTGGCATGCTTAACCTCTAACTTGAAAAACAAAAGCACACCTGCCTGTCACCCTGCTCTGAAAGTTTGCTAGCCTCGGCACTAAAGGAGTAAGAAAAATTTGAGCTGGAGACGCAGTTTTCTTGAGCTCAGAACAGCTGTAATTGCTATTTCAGCAGCTGTGTTCCCTTGTAATAAGTACAGTTGTTGCAATAAGTACAGTTGTTGCAATATCTGGAGTTATTTACCCAGGAATTAGAGTCTGACTTTGTAAATTTAGCTACTTAGTAAGAAAAGTAAGCTTAATTAGTACTTTTTGAGTACGACCTACCATGAGTCTACTTGAGAAAAAATTGCATGCAGAAATAAAGTTAAAGAAATAAGGAAAGGCAGAGGCTTTATCTTCTTGTAAAGATGTATGTCAATACACAGACACAGGTGTGTGTGTGTATCTATCTATCTAATCTGAGTATTGGGGTTAGGGGAAAATGCACATATGGGGCATGGTAGAAAGCAGAAATCAGAGGTGGTGAAGCGTATAGATAAGCAGTGGCACAAGGAAAAGAAAGTGGTGGGGGACCTGGGGGTCAAGTGAGCAGGGAGGAAGGGCAGGTGCTGAGAGAGGTGGCTGAAATGCCATTTGGCTGGAAGAGCCTCAGCTTCGTTCTTTCACAGAGGCAACAGGAGATGTTCAGCAGCTCTCCTTGGTTCTTGCTGATACATTTAACCTCTCCATGGGAAAGAAAAGCAGTGGTCTGTACAGTCATAGAAAGCCGTATGGGCAGCTACAAGGGTAAAATTGAGTTTGGAAGGGAAGAAGGATTCTTGAAGGATGCAAAAAGACAAGGATGGCTGAGAAAGTCTGAAGAATTGAAAAGGAGAAGGAAAAAAGGCAAGACTGCAAGGGAGGTCATCTGTAGTCAAGTGGGATAAACAGCATGAGGAAGCACAAACTGACAAATTTAATATATGAAATGTTAAAATTATTGGAATGGTGACTAGAAAGAGAACTGGAGAATGTGACAGTTCAAATAATTGTTTCTGAACATGACAAAACCACATGTGGTTGTTGTTTATATTTGAGTGTATTTTTAACTAGTAGGATTAACTTTTAATGTTTTGTTTTTCTATCCTCTTGGGTAGCTGTTACGTTTTTCTTGCCTTACAAATACACCAAATGGGTAAGCATTTTTATGTTATTTGGAGTCTTTTATTGTTTTCCATGCAAAAGAATTTGGTACTTTGTAGGTTGTTTAAAAGATATTGTTCAGTGATTTTGAAGTTGCAAGTGTTTGAAGTCATTAGAATATTACTGCAGAATATAAAAACTGATGGAACAAGATTCTTATGTCTGAGAAATGAGAACAACAGCAAACCCTCTGATCTGCTTCCTACCCCTGCAATGCAGAGCTTGCCACAAAGCACCTCTGTCTGATGACACTTCTGGTTTTACCCTTAAAATATCTAGTTGGTAGTCTGGGCAGTTTCTTGACATTTTCTAGGTGTAAGTAATCCACCTAAGTTTTACAGCTGTTAATTTAATCCCACTACTGATTTCATGCTCCTCCTGGTCTAGTAACAAGTTTAGCTGAGACATGAGAACTCATAAATTAACACAGATATATAATTGAAGTGTACTAAATGCATTGTTCAGAAGCAAAGTAGTATTAACTTAATACCTTTCCTAAGTCAGTTCATCAAATTCTCTCTTGCATGTCTCTTAAATACTGTATTTTTATGGGATCAGGTTACACCCATTTTTCCAGTGGCGATTATCTTGAGTTTCTTGTTTGCTAAGGAATATACTATAAAAACTTGTATAACCCATTTGCCATATTCTGGAAGGCAAACTGATTTCATTAGACTGAACAGTGTAAAAAATTAGGTTTTCTATTTGTCAGTTGCACAATAGTTTATTAATGTATAAAATCTAAGAAACTCCACCCAACCAAACAGCTTTTATTTGAGAAGTATCGTTATTGACAAAGGCTGCTGTCTGACTGTGCATGTTGTTCTGTTAGTAACTAAACATGATGTTCAGATAGCGCACAAAAATGTTCAGGGTTTCATGAGAGGTCTATATTAAAAACACCCCTGGAATTTTACACCTGCAAATAGTAGGTTTCCCTTGAAATTTGAAACGGAAATTCCTTTTCTTGTAGCTAGCCATTCACGCTAGGAAGAGCCTCTGCCAAATATCTTGGCACTTGTTTCCATTTGTCATGTTGGGAATAATTGATTTAGTTTTCTGTGAACTTCTGAGAGTTATGTTGTTTTCTTGTACTGTTAGTGTAAAGATTTTGTAACAGCATGGCAGTTGGTTCTGAAGAGTAAAACTTCCAGTAATGGTTTCTGAAAAAGGTATAATAACTATGCAATAATTAAATACTTCCCCCATATTATTTAGGATGACTAACACTTTTTTTTCATGATTAAATTATTACTGAGGTCATGAAAACTTAGTTTATAGTAATGATGAAATCTGACTTAGATGTAGGGAATTGAGAGAAAAATGACTCATTTTTAATATATGTAGTTTCATCCAAGGCTTTTGAATTTTTATCTGTCTTGCACATGCGT
This sequence comes from Actenoides hombroni, assembly GCA_024336885.1. NCBI lineage: Eukaryota > Metazoa > Chordata > Aves > Coraciiformes > Alcedinidae > Actenoides > Actenoides hombroni. The sequence goes on from WUAM01000287.1 coordinate 186,722, forward strand.
ATGTTCTTGTTTCCTAGGTAACTGTATGCTTTACAAAAGCAGATTTTTACTGTGGTAGAAGAAAAGTTAAGCTCATAAGTATGTAACTATGAAAATGTTACTAAGTCTTAAACTTTCAAAATCTAGATTTCTTATTTCAATCCAAGGTCTCTGTGGGTATGTCTTTAGATATCCAGATAGAGGTTCTGAAGTGTGTATATATATAGGCATATATATTTGCTTAATTTTAAATTGAATGAAATTAACAATTTTGCTACAAGTTACATATACACACTTCCAAGTTTAAAGACCATACCAGTTTCTTTCTGCCTTTACTCTCTGTGTGTGACTTGTATGTATGCATATTTTATATAGCTGAATCACCAAAAATAATGAGAATTACTGCAAAAGGAGAGATAGATCTCTATCAGATGTTTACATGCAGGATGAGATTTCAGGCTTTTTAGAAAGTGGGCATTCTGTTGTTTGCTACATATATGAAAGTAAGATTTTTCTGCCTGCCTATGAGGTGCATCTAAAGAGCTTTTCTTCACAGTGTTTAGGAACTGTGTTGGAGTATTTAGTATAAATTGAACTGTAATGTTGAAAGACTTTTCCAGGTTTAGTTGGAAGAAGGGGAATACTGACTTTTAAAAGGGTTATGAAAAAATGTCTGCTGGCCAATATTTCATCTGGTAGTCATGTTTTTTTCCCTTATAGAAAGTAGGACAAAAACTATGGACCTTGCACATGCAAGCAGTATTTATTCTTTTAAGCTGCCAAAATCACTCTCATTTGATAATTGGTATTGCTGTGGTCTCTTCTGCCACTAATGGATTAATGTAAGCAGTTCCAAGCTCGGGTTTTTTTCATGACACTTTCTTCGATAACTTATTTATGGTGAGGACTAATCATTACCTATGTACCTTAAAGGAAATCAGTGTTGGTCTTAAGTTTAAAGAAGCATTTTTATGTTGTGCCTGAACATTCAAAATGATATCCAGATATGAGAGAGCATGTTACAGACTTTACTGATTTTATATCTTCAGTTCTTTTATTAGAAGATACTGGTTTAAGGTTTAGTTCTCCTCCATGGACTGCATACATTACCAGTGTCCACTAGACTCTGTGGGATAAAGAAAATAGGGCTGTATGATCATACTTAGAGTCTGAAATCAGTTTTAGAAAGCTTATAGAAGATCAGGTGAAAGGTTTTTGTTTTTTCCCTTCCTGAATCTTTTTGGAAGTTCCACAGGTAAATTCCTTATGTGATAAAACCCATCTCCCTTTGTCTTTTGTGCTGCAAAGGCTTTCAAAGTTAGAAAGCGATTTTAAAGTTGCTTGCAATGATTGTGCACTGTGTAGTCCTCTGTCACTACACACTATCAGCCCAGTACTCAGCAGAGGTTTCAGCTTTGGCTGTCAGCAAAGTACCTGTGAGCCTCTCTGGGAATTGCAGAGAGGATAAGGCAGTATTTGAAAATGTTGTTTTATATGCTGACTATGGTAACTTTTTCCACTGTCACTCTCCACTCCTGCCTTGTTTTTCATGCAGTCTGGTATCTAAAATTAATTTTTGAGTTTATCAGTATTAAATTTTGAAGTATGTAATATTTTATATTTATTTATGATTATAACCTGTTAGCTAAAATAAATGAGACATGGTTCATGCAAAGAGGAGAAAATACATATTCTGTCTGAAGATTTATTGGTACCTTTCAGTCTTTAAGATTGAAGGAAAAAAAAGCTGGAATGAATCTCTGGAGATTGTATAGTCAGTCTCCTAGCCCAAGGCACTATCTTTGTCATTCCTCAAAGACACTGTATCACAAAGAATTATAGCATAATTTAGGTAGGAAGAAACTTCTGGAGGTCATCTGGTCCAACATGCTGTTCCAGGCAGGGCCACCTTTGAAGCTGGGTCAGGTTCCTCAGGGCCCCTATTCAGCTGTATTTTGAATAACCCTAAGGTTGTTAAGTCTTCTCAGAGCAACATGCTCCAATGTTTTACCACCCTTACTATGAGTACTTTCCTCACTTCTCTCTAATTAAAATAATTGGAGTTCCCCTTTCTTCAACTTGTGTCTGTTGCCTTTTGCCTTTCACAGTGAACCTCTGAGAAGAGGCTGACTCTCTTCTTCATAGCCTTGGAAACAGCATTTAGATTCTGCCTTAATCTTTTTTCTAAAGAGTAGAAACCAAACTCAAGTCTCTCAGCCTCTCTCCTTACATTGTGTTCTCCATCCCTCTGTCACTGTGGTGACCCTCCACTGTGGCTGGATTCCATATATCTATGTTTTTCTCTACTGGGGAGTTCCAGGAGACTGCTGCAGATGCAATCTCGCAAGTGCTGAATTGTGGAGAACAATCACTTTACTTTATCCGCTGCCGATGCAGTTACTGATTCAGCCCAGTATGGAGTTGGTCTTCATTTCTTCGAGGATGCACCGCAGGCTAATATTCACTGCCCTCATCTGCTGAATGTTTTACCTTATGTTCCACCTGAATCTTCCAGACATCTCTGTAGAGAGTTTCTTTTTCATGTTCTTTGACATTTCTGTACTGTTTGTGCTGTTTCCACCTCAGTCTTCCCAGCTTTCTTTTTTGTTTCCTTTTCAGATTAAGTTTCACAGATCTTTAGTCCATGCACACCTTTTTTGGGAACTGTAGCATCTTAACTGTGGACAGTTCTACTGGTGTAGAAAAGAGCAGAGAAATAACTTTTATCTCTGCTATAATCCTTTAAAATATATCTGTATGTTTGTCTAGTTTGCAAATAGTGGATGTTATGAAGCTGGGTTCAATTAGTGAATGACTGTGGTTCCCAGGTACTTTTCAGGGTAATACCCACCTAATCACTTGTTCTTCATCCTCAATTTATATAACTCAATATTCCTGCTTATTGGAATGTCTTGTGTTTCTCTCTATTGAAAGTCATCTTGTTTCTTTCAGATGATTATTTCAGTCTGTTTATTTTATATTCTAATCTCTTCATCCAGAGTGCTTGCAGTTGGTCTGATATTGGTGATGTGTTGGGCTTTATTCATGACCCTAGATAGGTAGGTATAGAAATTGCACATAAAGGATTGCATATGTATAATGTATAGAAAGTAAAATATTGAATAGCAGTGGATCCAAAAAGTTCCAAATTATTTGCTTTCCTGTTTGGACTCAGGATAGTTTTCCAATCAGTTTTACATTCACCCTGACTGTTTTTTGGGGTTTTTTTGTTGCTTCTTTTTGGTTTAGGGTTTTTTTTCCCCTTGGGTGGTTTTTGTTTGTTGTTGTTGTTATTTGGTTGGTTTTGTTCTATTTTTTTGAGGCTTTTTTGTTTATTTTTTTCAGTTGCCTTCAAACTGTTCAGCTTCATTTTTTAATTCCAGCATTTTCTTGAATGAAAGTTTAATGCCAACAGTACAGAGATCTTCCTTTCCCTCCCTGTCTCTGCTGCTTTTTTTTTTTCTTCTCAAAACTGAAGTTGACCTTTTCTAGTTGTCTCACAACACCATGGTCTCTCAAAGATGACTAATAGTTTTGAGACTGATGAATTATCAACTCTAGTTGCAATAGTGAGGAAAATTTGCCTCATGCAAATGTACTGGAATTACCAGCAGTTGCTGAGATTTTGTCTGAGATATCATCAGTAGTCGCTTGCCTTACATGAAAGTGCTGTGGATTCTTTTAACGATTACAAGTGACTGGTCCTTTAGTTTTAGTTCCAGTTTTAAACTAATGGAAGAATCTGAGTCATATTAACCTTAATTGTGACTAGGCAAAATGAATTCATTCTCTTTGTGCTTAACAGACGTTGATGTGCCTGTTAAAAATAAATACACATGAGTTTGGAAGAAGGCCTGCATGTGGCTTGAATATTGCATTTCCTCACTTGCAGTCAGGCCATTAACATAATTTAAACATTGTTCTGTGAAAAATTTTTAAGCAAATGTACACAGGCATTTGCATAACCTGGTTTCAGACAACCCCCTGCAACTCTGTGCTGCCAATTTAATATTGTCTCAAATACCGTTGACTTCATCTGCTGGAACATTCAATACCTACTAACTTGCTGACACTGTAAAAAACCCTTGAAAATGCTTTCCCTTGACGAGTGTCAGTCCGTGTATAACTCCTGATGCTGGTGGTACTGTAACATTTGACCCTTTGAGCTCAGACTGCCCGTCTATGGGTAAAAGATGAGTGAGAAATGGAAAGAATGTGGTAGGATGAGGCGATGGTTAAGCCATATGCAGCGTTTTATGGTTTCAAGGTGCTAGTACCCCTTGTGACTTCATGAATCACTGTGATGCTTGGCTTGAAGTCAGCAGTGCTCTGCCCAGTGTGAAAAGCGTAGTCCAAATCTAGTATCACGATCCTGAGCTCATTGCTCACAGAATAGAGAATGTTTTTTGCACCTTATATTTTTTGAGTATTTTGGTTTTCTTGTGATTTTCTCCTCCCTCTATTTAAAAATCTGGATTATTTGGAATGATAGCCCACTCCATAGGTTAGCTTGTCATTGCACAAAGATTGAAGGACTTTAAACTCAAGAGTTACCCGATGAATTGAACAATATCACCGGTATAGAATTTCAAAATACTGTAGAAGTGGGAGAAATAGGTGGGAAGGTAAGTGCAGAGAGTTAATATGGAAGGGTCTGGCTTTATTTGAAATTGCCTTTTGACTGTAAGAATGTCTTTAAATTACATTTTCAAGCTTTTCTCCTAGATTTTGTATGCTTTAAACTTGAACTCCAAGTTGAAATTCTCATTTACTTTTGTCCAGGAGCTAATGTTAAAGCAGCTTATTAGTAGGCAGACAATACCTTCAACAATGTAGTTTTCAGAAACAACACTGCCAAGTTAATATTCAGTGTCACGTTTTCCCTTTGACCTCTGGAAATGGCATCAGAAGGGATCCTGGGAAGACTAGCTGCCTTGGCAGACAGGACCCATCTTATTAAATTGAATTTAAATCCTCATTTAATTAACTTAAATGTGACTCTTTTTTTTTATCTTTCCCTCAAGAGATTATTAAATACACTAGGTAAAACAAAAGACTGAAATGCTCGTAAATCGTTAATGCTTACATTAGTATAGGACTTAATATTAGTCCAACTGGCATACATGCTGTTAACAAGTATAGACTGGTTTTCCTAAACAATCTGGTTAGTCTTTTTCAAAATTAGTGATAAAAGTTCTTCCATTCCTATGTTCTCATTAGGAAAAAAAAAAGGCACCACAACAGTCATCAGTCCTGTGACACAGATACACTGTGTTAAAAAGCTGTCATTTTTTAAGGCCAGATTTGCAAGTGTTTTTTTTCTCCTCCACCTCTTGCGGACTTTGTTTTTGCCATTACCTGCCTGGTCTCAGTTTACTTATGGACTCTGTGCTCCTGAGTACCAGTTCATGACATCAAGGACCTAAGCAGTAAAAGAAAGAATCGTCCCTACCTTCCCTTCCATGCTTGCAGTTTCCTTTAGGTTGTTGTAAAGTAACTCCTGAAGCTTGAATTCAGGATCTGACAAAAAAACTTCTTTGAAAGTTGATGAAAGTTTTCCCTGTTGGCCTCTGTAGGTGATGGTGTTCAACAAACTGATTTTTAAGGGTAACGGTAACAAAAAAAAAAAAATAATTTAGACATACTGACAAGGCTAGAGTCTTAGCCAAAAATTTTGCATTTCATGTCTGAAGTCAAATTATGGACAAACAATTCTTATTCGATTAGTCTTCTTATTTGGCAGTTAGACTGAAATTAATTTTTATTTTTTGGAAAAAGATGTGATTTAATCTATTCACTGAGATTTGAAGTGGTAATGAGTTATGATGTTTTGTAACTGAACAGAGTTTTTCTAGCTAATGCAATTATTAAAGAAGGTAGCAGTTGCATATATTTGGTTATTTGTTTTGTATAGTGACTGGTGTAGTATATCAACTGCTGTAGGAGTATTGGAAAATAATAGCTATCCCTTGAGTAGACAACACTGGAATTTTTAATTTAATTTTCTTTTTAGAATACACATCACCGTAGACTCATATTAAAAACCCAATGAACAGAATTTTACGTCTGTGTACTCTAACAGCTATCCCTTCACACAAAGCCATAAATTTCCACTGGCTTCATAAAAAGAAAACTTCTATTAATTTTGTCAATGTATTAGAATCTTCACAAAACTAATGTATGGGCTTAGTTTTTATGTTGTGGCAGTAAAAATAATTCCAGGAGTATTAAATGCAAAGAAAACTATCTTCAGCATCTGTATTATCTCAGCATTTTTAATTTCAAACCTGAATTTTTCATGTCAGTTCAGACACATGATTCATTAATGCATTTCTAATGACTCCTACTGACGATGTAGTTTGTAGTTACTGCAAAGTGAAATTCCAGTAAATGTGACCTAACTTTGGAGTTCTGCAAAAGCTGTAAAAAGTGACTAGCAAATTAAGCAACTTCATCCATCTGTGAAATATTTCAAGGTCAAACCTTTATTGGCTACAAGATTTCTAACTAAAAAGACAGAGGATGACAGTGCTTACAGTTTGATAATATTCGCTTACTGAGCGTGAAATGAAATCTAACAGTGCAGCATGTCGACATTGGTAAAGTTACTGTGGTTGTTTAGACTTCTTGGAAAATGAAATGTCAAGGTATCACCCTCAGCTTCCAGAATGTAATCTTTAGGTCCAACAAAGAAATTCAAATACTTGTTTTTTTTCTTTAAACGAGTGTGAGATTATTTTCATTTCAGTGATGTTTTTTCTTAAGTAGAACAAAACTTTTGGCACAACTGCATCTGAAGTTAGGATATGGACTACCATGTGCAGCTGTGAGCATCTGATGCAGCAACTGCTCATGATCATAGTGCTTGCTACCACTGGGCATCATGTTCAGCTCAGTGGGAGAGTGTGTGAGGTTAAGATCTTGGTAGGTCTGTAGATTGAGATCCTATACTACAGAAGTACAGAAAGGCTATGATTTCCACCTGAATAAGTAGTGCATGGAATAATTTACAGGCAAGCCAATTTCAAGAGTAGAGACTATGACAGTAAATTGCAAATACATGAAACACCTTTTTTTAAGGGATTAAACTCAAACCCAAGTTGTTGTTTTTTTCAGGAGAAAGAAGAATGACAAATTTCAAAGTAGTTTATTAAAGAATCCTAAAGGACAGTCAGTATTATGTGATACTCTGCACAGTATGGTCTAAAACCAGGCAGAATGCATGAACGTGTCTACAGAGTTGCTTTAGTGCTTCTGAGCAAAATTTTAATGGTTGAGTAATCAAAATACCAATAATTAACAAGTCAGTTTGTAAAATACATATCCAGTTAGAGTTTTCATCTTCTGGAAAAGTTGTCTGTAGATATATACTGAGCATCTAAAACATTGAAAAAGCTTCTGCAGCTGGGACATCTGCAATTAGTTACTAAACTCTTTAGGATAGTGAAGTTAGCTGTGTCAGTTTTGTACCCTGATTGATAATTTATCTAGCCTACTGTAAAATGTCCTTATTTTTTTCCTCTTACCATTTGGTTAGTGTTGGTGAAAACTGAAGTCTTCAGGTATCTTGGCCTCTTGAAACTTGAGGTGATTAATTGCATTTACTCATCTTCTGTGGCTTTCATAATTAAAAAAGAGGAGTTCTATGTGTTTCTTAACATGCACATATTTTACTGAGATGTCCAAATACATCATATAGGGAGCAAAAACTCCAGTAGTTGCAGTAGCAAATTCTTGCAACAGAACCTGTAGGCCAAGAAAGAAACAATGCCTGAAGATACAGATCTGGTTGAAGAGAATAGAGGAGAGAGTGTGTTGATGAACATGTCTCTTAAAAAAATGTGTTAAAGTGGATGCATTAGGGATGATTTTCTGAGAACACCTTGACAAGCGTTTGTATATACCAATTACTATGATAGCCACAAGAGAGGAATGAAGTAAATTCTGCAGTAAAACACATCACGAAAGGGAGACTGTGGGAAATCAGGTTATTTTGTCTCTGCTAAGTGCCACAGGATGCAAATTCCAAGTAATCTTTTGTTTGGGATCTATCATAAACTTTTAAAGAGAAGAAATTTCAATAATCCAGTTGCTTCTGGAATGTCTGCTAAAGTCAATGTTCTCATAGTCTTTTACAAACAAAAAAGGTAGTATCTTTTTTTTTATCCTATATTGTTACCCTGTGAAGGTTCTAACACTGAGTAAATAATCACTTTATATTTAGTCCCACGATTTTATATGGCAAAGTTGTTGTTAATTTCCAGCACAAAATGTCAAATCTTAGGGCAGAAGTGGATGAGATTCACAGACCCAGGATGTAATGCATTTTTTCCTGTGGATTGCCTCTTAACTTTCAAAACCAGGAACACAGCTCTTATGGAGGAGAATAGAGCGGACAATTTTGAGGTCTACGTATTTGTTTTGTCAATACTTCTTTGTTAACCACTTAGCATCAGCATAAAGCAGATTCTCTCTCTCTTTTTTTTTCTTTTTTTT
>WUAM01000287.1:203928-214183 GCA_024336885.1 Actenoides hombroni
TGTCTTTTTTTAAGTTTAAATTATCCCATCCATAAGTTTTGACAAGGCCCCCCTTTGGCATTCCCCCCCCCCCCTTTTTGTTTTTTTTAAGGGAAAACAATATGCTTCCTAGTTACAGCTGAGACAGGGGAGGGGCTTTTTAATGGTACCGGAGCAGCTGGTCAGAGGCTGCAGCTTTGCTCCAGTGCTTGCAGTTGATTCATGCCGGGACAGCTCTTTGTGAAGCAGAGGGCGCAGGGGGCTGCTGGCTGGAGCTGCTGAGGAAGGAGATGGAGCGCTTCTTGGGCTTCGTCAAGCAGATAAGAAGATCAAGAAGAAGAAAAGGCAAAAAGTACCGGCCGGAGGAGGATTACCACGAGGGCTATGAGGATGTCTACTATTATGCCTCAGAGCATTTTCGAAGTAAGTATTTTGCGTAACCTCATTTTCTTTTGGCTGTGCTAAATTTTCTGCTTTTAAGACATTTAAAAACCTTAAACTACAAAAATGCAAACAAGACTCCTCCCTTGCTAGAATCTGAGCCTGATGCAAGTATTAAACCATCCGTTCCTGTCAGGGCTTTATCTGGCTGTGACTGCTGATGAACAATACAAAGCAGCTGAAGTGGCACTGCTGCTCTCCAAGTAAGCTGGGTCTGTCTGCAAACCCGGGTAAGATTTCAGGTGTGGTTAATTGAGGCTGACTGCTGGAAAGCTTTTGTGAAAACACTTTGTGTGGAGAAGCGAGGGAGCGGCAGTAGCCCTTGTAGAGAGCCTTCGGAGAGCCGCGTGGGTATTTGTGAAGCACTATAAAAGCAGCCGCTGTTCGTTTGTAAGTTGGGAGTTGATGATTCATGTGTGTTATCAAGGGAGAGTCAGTCCTCTGAGCCTTCCCCATGACCTAGTCTTTTCCGTAGTGGGTAACCCAAGTGGGATGCTTCCTTGCTGCAGGTCCAGGACCACTTGTGAAAAATTAAGTGGTGGGTTTTCTTTGCTCACACTCACTCACGTGATGGCTGCAGTTTGCCCGAAACCAAAATAAACTGCCTGTTCAGAAGTCCCCTGCAAACTCTGTACTATTCCCTCCAGCTTGTCAGGGTTTGTTCGCTGTACCTGTCAGGGTTTGGAGCTGCCTGTCTGTCTTGGGCATGTCCCCTCCTCCAGGAGAATCCCAGAGGTGCCCATGAGGATGGTGGGAGGGAAGCTGAACTCAGCCCCTGCCCAGGGTATTGTGCAGCACTGTCAGGGCAAGGTGTTTGTAGTAGAACCAGTCATACACAGAAATTACTTTTTTAAAAGGTTTCTGCTTTTCTGGCACCCGCCAGAACCTTGAGAGCTTTTCAGTGAAGCTGTACCTTTTTTTGAGAAGCTGAAGTTTAATGCACTTTTTTTTGGTTTTTCTGTGCTATGTGAGTGGCTGTTGGTATCTTTTTGCATCATTTGGCTTAATTTCCAAATAAATCATAAGAACTTTACATTTGCTTTAAGACAAAGTGAAGAATGTGATTGTGCCTTTACAACACTAAAGTACTGCTATCCTGTGCAAAATTAGGAAGCAAGAGATTTTCTTCTTGGTTTTCTCCCAGTGCATCATGCTTGCCTATCTCTGAAAGTAAACGAATGTAAGGTGTTTGATTGTTTACTGGGTTTTTCCTTTATACAATCTTGATCTCTTTCCATTTTAAAGAAAACTTACCATGCTGATAGTTGTAGAAGTTATCTATGATGGAGTTCTTACAAGAAAATTACCTGTTTGGGAGGCAATGCAGAGCTAACAGGTAACATATTGACATAAAACCTTTTACAAAAGAACTAAAAATGTTAAATCTACTTAACACTGGAAAAACGTGAAAATGTTGCGTGTTAGTGAAAGCACGTAACTTTTTCCTGTTTTAATATGTAAATCAAAGGAAAGTGTCAAAGCAGTATGTCAAAATATTTCTCTAGCTGATTGTTGTTGTTGAAGGTCTTCTAAATAAGAAAGCAAAACCCCTCCAAAACCTGTCACATGTAATAAGGATTTCTTGAATGCCGATTAATAAATTATTAACTCTTGACTTAATGTCAGGCACTAAGATTGAGCTGAATATCTCATAGGATTTTCTTTTTATTCTACTTGGAAAGTAAAAGTATAGTATATACTTCAGCTGGCGGAGGTCATATGTATTTCAGACTGGATGAATCTGTGGCAGATTTTTGAAGTGGTGTTGGCAACAGTGATGGCAGATAGACTGAATGGACAAAATAGTGCATGGTCCTATGGAGCTGGATGCTGAAGGGGCTTGCAACTTCTCACAGTTACTTAAACCAAACATGTCACAGGAGATCCGGTGGAGTCTTTATAGAGATACCACATCAAACACAATTGCTCCTCAAGTGCTGCTTTTGTCTGGTCTTTTCATGTGGTGTACCTCTCACTGTTTTGGTTGGACAGGTGTGGTAGCTACTTACAAAGCAATGTACAAAATGGGAAAAGATGCTTCTAGTGCTACAATAAACACTCTCTTGAAATTGAATTTCCTGTAATGAGGACAATGAAATGTTTTGTGTTTAATTTAATTATGGTCTGCTATTAAGCTGTTTACAGTGCAAATTTAGAGTAATTGCAGAGCTTTCAGTTGCTATTCCTTCTTTATTCGTGTGCTTAGAAGAATGTATGCTTGAGAATAAAATCATATTTATTGGTATAATTTTCAGAATATCAGAGCTAATGAAATCTAAGACCAATTGTTCATTCAGCTGAATGGAGTTGGAGCTTTTTTAGCTTTAGTTTCCTCTGTCTCCATTGTTATCCATCTCTTCCCCATCATTTATGAGTTATATATTCAATTAGCCAGTGCATTTGAAGATTGTCTGAGCCAATCACTTTACGATCCTGTTATTCTCTTTTCCCCTTGTTCATAGTATTGCTTTGAGTGTTGTATGGAGGCAGAATAAATGGGAAATGCAGAAACTACATTAGAGTAAGCAAAGGATCAAACAGAAAGAAAACAAAGTTAAAAATAGAATAGGCCTCTGGGAATCACAGGAAAAAGGTGACTTTAGTTTGTCCTCAGCCCAGCTGTGCCCAGATATTGGGATATTACAGCTCCTGCTGTTAGGTATACTGTCTTTACTCCTCTGAAGCTTTGTTATGGAAGACCACATTAGCTGTGATATTGGGGGACAGCTGGTTGAAAGGAAGGGGCAGTAATGCCTAAAGCTCCCTGGATAAAAAAAAAAGACCTCAGTTCTTGAGTCAGATGGTTATTTTGCCTGGACATTTTCTCCATGTGTGTTCAGTTAAATGGATATCCTTGTTTCCACATGGAACATCAGCTCCTCAGTCTTTCTAAAGGGTCTCTTTCTGTGCTACATAATGCTAGAATAACTAAATGTCATGGTTTAACCCCCGCTGGCAAATAAGCACCACCAAGCCACTTGCTCACTCCTCCCCCAGTGGGATGGAGGAGAGAATGATAAGTGAGAAAATACGTGGGTTGAGATAAAGACAGTTTAATAGGGAAAGCAAAAGTCATGCATACAAGCAAAGCAAAATAAAGAATTCATTCACTTCTTCCTACGGGCAGGCAGGTGTTTGGCCATCTCCGGGAAAGCAGGGCTCCGTCACATGTAATGGTTACTTGGGAAGGCACACACCATCACTCTGAATGAGTCCTGCCACCTCCTCCCCAACACCTTCCTCCTCCTTCCATGAGCTTTATAGGCTGAGCATGACTTCAGATGGTATGGAATATCCCTTTGGTCAGTTGGAGTCAGCTGTCCTGGCTGTGTCCTCCCCCATCTTCTTGTGCACTCCCATCCTACTAGCTTTTGGGGTAGAGTGAGGAGCAGAAAATGCTTTGACTCTGTGTGAGCACTTGTCAATAATAACAAAAACATCCCTGTGTTATCAAAACTGTTTTCAGCACAAACCCAAAACATAGTGCTATACCAGCCACTATGAAGAAAAACTATCCCTGCCAAACCCAACACACTAAAATAATCATTTTGGTACACAAACACATATTGACGTTAATAGTGCAGGCATCATACTTATTTTGGTGAGACTTTGCAGTGTGAACATAATGGGTGATGAAATTGCTACCCAGCCTACTCAGACAAGTTGGTGCTTATTGCATAGGATGCTTTAAAAATGGTTATATTTATCTTGTGCAGCGTTACAGCACTGCCATTCAACCTGTTCCTTTTAATGAGGCTTTGCATGAAAAAAAGGCCCTTGTTACATTATTAACAAGACTGACAGCAGACGTCAAGAATGCTGTGTAGAAGAGCTGCCTGGAATCTTCCCAAAAATGGCGTATGTCCTTTCGCTGAAGTCAGGGTGTTTTGCCAAGACCTTTGAGTTTCAGCCTAGTCTTGAGCAGGAGGGTGTTTTTGAGATCTAGACTGATTTGGTCACCTCTGACTGAACTAAACAGAAACCCCTTCTTCCCCTACCTCAATCTGATTTCAGCACTTAGGTTTTTTTATTTAGCAAAACACTTGGAAGGGTTTGGGTTTCTTCCAACTGAACCTCGCAGGTCACACAAAACATGATTGTCATGATGTGCCCGTGCAGGTCCAGAGGGCATTGCTGTGAATGCTTACTGTTAATTTTTGTCTTATTTATGTCACTTCTAGTTTCTGTCATCCATCTCCTCCTGCAAGATACTCTGTTTTCATTGGTGGTTCTTCTTAAGTTGTTCCTCCCAACATGATATCAACAGCATAGTCCCATTTGCATGAAGGTTTTATTTTCTGTGTTGATGCAATGAAAATACTAAAGAATGATCCCAAAAATCACTGTTGAAAGAATTCTACTAGTAAACTCCCACTATAACCCTAAAGGTCCCATTTTTTTTTTAGCCCTGAACTTAAAATGTTCTATGTAGTCGTTCAGAGTCCCATGAATAATTTTATTCTATCCTTTATTAAGGCCTAGTAAATGATTGACAAGAGCATTGATATTTTAGACAAAGTAGTCTGCCATAGTGTATTAGTGGTAAAGTCATGTATAGTTGTTCTCTGTGATGCCTTTTATTAATTCTTCCACAATTCTTGGGTGAGAATCATCCGATTCCTCAGTTCTAGGACAATCAACATGTTTGAATTTGCCTTCAAATTATGATGATCTTTTCCTTCTTTCCATTAATTGTCCCATCTCTTTCCCTGTGTCATCATTGGAAAGTGAACATTTGACAGCCTAGAAAATGAGGCAAAAAGAGAAAGTTTTATATAACTCAGAATTGAAAATGTGCTATTTCTTGACTGAAATCTGAGAATACTTAGTTAAAATGAATATTAGATGTATGATATGCTATTTGGGATGCTGTCAGCAGAAAAACTCTGCTTGGGTGTTATTCTCCAACACAACTCAGTGTTATGGTGCAGAAACTCCCTTGGCCACCAAAATCTTATTAACAAATGTCTTTGCATTTCATACTCTGGCTGGCTTGAAAGCTGTATTAAATATTGATAGATGAGACTTGCTACTGAAATAGCACTAAGACAACACACCAAGGGAAATGATATGCCTATGGTTTCTTTATGCTACGGCCAGCAGCAGCATTGCTCTTGTCAAGATTTTCTCCATTTCGTAAATAGGTTCAAATAGTTCTTATTTGCGGCAGTGTCATAGATTTGATTGGGGTTGTGAAAGAGTTAATTGTTTTATGAGTAATGTGGTGACAAGGGCATTGAGTATCTCTAGCTCAGCTTGCAGAGATGTTAATTGATCTTAAGGGTGAGGAATGCAGGACAGCTGCTTTTCATTTTGCAAAAAGTGCCTGTTGCTAGTCTGCAATTTAATTGGGGGTGTGGGTGGGTGTGTGTGGAGGTTCTTCTCCCATCACAGAACTTCTAATGTCAGTACAGTAAAATCTCAGCTTTCATTGACACTAAAGGTAATGTATAAGAATAAAGGCTTGGTAGCCTGAGCAGAGAATATGGCAGGACAATGAAAATAATAACAAAAATAAAATCTTCTCATTTCCTTCTCTTAATGACTCTTTCATGATTGTTGGACCATGGAAATTTTCCTTAATGGATTATAGTTCTTCAGTGTTTCTGTTTGTTCTTCCATAAATCACTTTTTTCCCCGAGGTCTGGATAGTCCCAAAACCAGCAGGAATGGGATGCAGTGCCCATATCCAGAGAGACTCTCATCACAGGGCTACCATCCAGTGTCAGTTGAAAGCCAGGCATGGTGATAAGGAGGGCAACTGTATTTGAGCTTTACTGCTGGGACAGTATCAGCTTTTGTATTTGTAGATACCTAAATAAAACAAAAGTGGTAGTAAGTGATTGTTGTGTCTGCATTCACTTCCAAGCTAAAACTTCCCCTTTACAGGCGGCAATTACAACATTTTCCAATTTGGGTAAAATTCAGGCGCTCATGAAATACAGGTGTTGTACACTCATGCTGTTCTTGTTGCTTTTGCATCTTCTTGTGTGTTAGATTGTGAGGTGTTTGTAAACAGTTGGTCATTCATCAAGTGCAGTTTTGAATTTTATGACAACCATCCTCCTACAAAGGATTGCTTGACTTCTGATGAACTGTGTGTTTTGGAGGTGATCTGGGTTATTTACCGTGTTATTCATCATGGTTGTTAGTGATTGTATCCTTTCTAGAAGAACTCAAGAGGTGGAGAAGAATTTCATACTATTCTCATTTTGTAGATAGCAAACTAGTAAGAATAGGTTATAAAAAGGAGGATGCTAGTGGCTCTTGAGCATCCCATGAAATTATTTAGGTCTTTTGAGCCTCTAAGAAATATGCATGTATTAGAATCTTATTTTAGTCTTCTCCTGTTTTATATTATTTAAAAGCATGTAAGTCTTGGGATGGGCTTGTTTGTAGATGCTTAAGCTATTTGAATAGTGGCTTTAGCTGCATAATGTTGTTTATATAAATTCAAAGATAACTGGTGGTGTTATTTGTGCAGTAGGGTGATACCCATTTTCAGAGTCTCAGTGAGGCATCTGAGGTTGTGGGGTTCCCTGCAGGACTGGAGCAATGCATTTCTCCTAGCCGGGCAGTTGTGCGCTGGTTTAGGTTTCATTATACATGAAACAGGCCACAGAAATTGTATTTTTTCTTATTTATTTATCCTGCCCCGCCCCAAGCAGTGGTGCAACAGGAGGTTTAAGTTTGTTAGTAACATGATTACTTTTTTACATTACCGTTTGTGGCTCTTTTACAAGTGGCCTTCAGACTTCTAGGGCAGTGCAGAAAATGGATGGTAAAGCATTGCTTCAGAGTTAATTGAGGAAAACCAGCTTATTTAAAGTCACTGAAATAATGAGACCTGAGTTAGATAATTCTTTGCATTAAGTGTAAACACTTCTCCCTGCTAGCAATTACAAATGTACAATTTCTGTGCTACTTTTCTTTCATTTACTTTCTGGTCCTGTTCTTTACTGAATAATTAAAGATCCCAATTGTCTCTGCTTAAGAAACTTACTCCTTACAGGTTTTCCTCCTCTTCTAGTGGCTGCTGGTATGAGGTTGTACCTTGAGTGTTTTAGACTCCCTTTGTATTTTAGCGTATCTAGAATACATGATATTCAGGTTCAAACAGTGAACTTTAGAGGGATCTGGACTTCCTGCTTCCTGAAATGATGTGTAAGTTATGGTTTTAATAATCACTCTGTCAGTTTGCATCATAAACGTGTAGTGATGTGATTATTTTTTCCCCTTGGATATTGTGAAGTGAATGAAAGATCAGGTTTTATGAACAAAGATTAAAGAGAGAGGTAAAAGCAGCTATTGAGGTGTCAGTTTTAATACTGGCCTTCAGTTCCAGTGGAAAACTTAAAACAATTAGTGAAACAAAGGAGTATAACAACAGTATAAGCCCCTTGCTGATGAGATTATAAACATTTATTGAATGATGGCTGGGTTTCTTCAGCAGGGCATGCCAGCAGCTATAATTAATCATCAGCATGAATATAAACACCCATTTGCCATAGATAATATTTATATAACACAAATTTGGTAGTCGTCATCATACGTGCGGAAATCACTAGGCAACTTTGTTTAATGTTTTTTTTTCAGCAGAAAAGAACAGGGGTTAGTGCTGTGGCTGGGTGCAGGAGTGCGTGAGGACCAGACTGTTCATGCACCTGAGCACTACCAATTTTGTTCAGAGGATTTTCTAGTTTCTCTCTGAAACCCATGAAATTATACACAAATCAGCATGCAAGACTATGGCAGTTCTGAGGACATGTACTCCAAATTTCAAAGGCAGTAGAATTAAGGGTGCTTACAGAACCTTAATTTGGCCTCTCGTTAATGAGTCCTTAATGAAGTACTACCTGCTCTTTTTTTGCTTTGTTGCCTGTGATGGATTCAGCGTGTGGCAGAAGCTGCACCAAGTCCTGGCGCAGCATTGTGCCTGACCTTCCCACCATCCTCCCCTTTGGGGCTTATCCCTCGTTACCCTGATTTGAGAGCTTGAATTTGCAGATATTTGGTACAAGTTGCTGTAGCATGCAGAGGGAAGTATAGTTTGTATATATAGAAATTGTATAAGCCTCACTAATCTGAAAATCCAGCCATAAGGCACCTCAGGCTGCAACCCTTAAATTGTTACATACCTTTGATGATAATCTCTCTGTGCTCTAGTTCTCCACCTATGAAATGAGGTTAATAGTACCTCTTCCTCACAGGTATGCTATGAAAGTAAATTAGTGTTTGCTAAGCTCTCAAATGCTACAGAGAGGAGCACCATAGAAGAGCTCAGGAAGAAATTAATGTCTGTCTGGAGAGAAGGGCTTCAATAGTGTGTGGGAGCTAAAGCATGGAATTACACTTTGAGCAATGAGGGGAAAACAAGGTCTTGAATAATTTTTCAGGTAGTTAAAATCATTTATTTTGGGCAGTAAATGAGACAAGATCTCATGCAAAAAGTAGGACATAAGATAATTAAAGATTGCGTTGTAATGCATATGCAAAAGCAGGCCAAATTGAGGCTTGCTAGGAATTCTCAAATCTGGCACTTGCAGCTTGCAGTTCGCTTTGTTAATGGTTTGTGTGTGAGAACATGTAGCAGAGAATATGGAGCAGCAGCTCCTTGGGTTTCTAGCATGCAGTAGAAATTCCATAATGGCAGGATACAGACATAATGCTTGCTATAAATGAACCAATGAATCTCTTTGGTGTTAAGATGGCAGAAGTAAATTTTGTGAGTGGCTGTAGGATCTGATCACACACGAAGCACTTCAGTGCATTTTTTAGTACAAGTCCCCATGCTGGCACTGGAAGCAGCTGTGGGACAGAGGAGGGAAGAATCAGGCTTACTTTTTGGCTGTTCCTGAGCACTTTAAACAGATGATGGGACAAATTTGAGGAGAACTGTCCTTGGAAAGGTGGCCAAGGGAAGAGCCAAACTGAACGGGAGCAGCAGTATGCTAAAGGAGGTCTCAGATCTGACCACCCTGTAGGAATCTGCAGGATGTGAAGGACCTTGCTGCTCTGTTCCTACAGTCCCACAGAGGGAAAGCAAGGAATGAACCCTTCAGATTTGTTCAGCCTGTTCTGTACTCATTAAACACGATATAAAATCTGGAGCATGTGTTAAGATGCATGGACACCATGTCGTCTGCATAAAGCTGATGCTGGAGACAGGCCATCAGAGATGGTTTTGCAGGTGTCAAAATTAGGACTGGTGCTTGTAAGACCTGTGTGCTCATGCTTTGGTGTGGAGTTGAGGACAACAAAGATGGAAGGGAAGATAGTTATGGGACAGTGAAAAATGTCTTCGGAGATACTCAAAACTTAGCTGGATAAGGCTGCAAGCACCCTCTACCTATTTAAGTTAGATCCAATTCAAACCTGGCTGTGTCCTGAGCAGGGGGCTTGAGCCAGAGCACTTCTAGAGAGCCCTTCCAACCTCATATATTATGTGATTTTTTNNNAGGGAAGCTTTGGTTGGATCAGAAGGGTCTGTGGAAGGCAGAAAGAAGAAAAGAGAGATTAAAGACATCTCTGGATGAAATACTCTTTGAATGAAACTATGAAAAAGAAAGAGAAACCACCAGTACACAGATACTATGTGAAGCTTAACTCAGTAAATTGTGGTTTTGAATTTGTTAGGAAATGCTTCCTTTGCATGTGTTTAACAAGCTCTGTTACTTTGATAACACCATCCCTCTTCCAGAGTGGGAAACTCCTTGCTCAACAATACACCTTGTTGCTATTCTGTCAGCTGATAACATCTCTATTAAAACAAAACAAAACAGAACACCACCAAAAAAACCCAAACCAAAACACCCCCCACCCCCCACCCCACCCC
>WUAM01000287.1:214283-234962 GCA_024336885.1 Actenoides hombroni
AAGATTCTCAGTGTATTACAAATAAATGAATGGTACACAAATACGTATTTTAAATACAGAATGGTATTAGCTTTTTGCCCTTGGTTTCTGCGGGCTAGAGTAGAATATAAAGTCCTGCAGACCTACTACCTGCACCCCATTTGTAGGAGCCTAATTGAAGTGGTGTAGTCAACAAGAGATGAGTCACGGCAGGAACTGTGGGCTGTGGTGCCAGCTGTGTTAACAATGAATAATTGGAAATCAAAAGGGATTCTTGTGACACTGGTTGATAAGAATGATATTGCATCTAATGGCCTAGTTTAAGGAAAGAGATGCTTGTGAAAGGAAGTTGGGAGAAAGCATCGATCTCTAGCAGAACACTGCCAGCAGCAGCAGTGTTCAGGTCACTTGTCAGTAAATCTAAATACATGCAGTGGCATTTACAACTTGGAAAGCAGCAACATGGATTTTCTGTTGAGGGGTGGTAGAATTTCACGTGGCTTGTCATGAAAATGCTACATTCCCTTTCATTGCGGACTTCCGAAATGGAGACACCAAAGCTGTTCAGGCAGGTGATTATAACTGCCCATCAATAATTAAAAGTAGTGCAGCTGCATGGCGGAACTGCTGGCCTCTCTGAAATCCCTGTGAATTTAGTGATGCTTTGGGAGTCTCTGAAATGCTCTCTCTGTAACTTGACCCGTGTTTCACCTGAGTTTCCCAGAAGATTTCCAGAGGAGTTACACAGACATTTCCATCACTTCCAATTCTGTTGCTGTTCACTTGTGCAATACCCTGCCTGTGAATAAGAGAAACCTTTTTGAGCTCAGGGCATTAATGATTTGCTTACATTTTTCTAGGTATACTCAAAACATAATTACAAAAACAGGAGTATATTTAAGAATGTGGTAGGTTTTGATAACGTTCCTCCCAGTCATTGTGCATATCTTTCTGGCTTTTTCAGGCAGAGAGTACCTAGCCCTGTGCTGCAGGGGAGCAGAGAAGGAGAGGTTTGTATGCTGAAAGGAGTATGGCCATCCCTTTAAAATGCTGCCACTCCTGAGCATATCACAAGGGATGGAGAAAGCACCAAACATTATCATTTTGTAACTGGTACTCTTGATTTGTGTGCTGCAGTTCAGTATTTGTGCTTTGTTCTTGGGTGGGTAGAAAGCAGTGCTTCTTTTCTTTCTTTTTTTTTTTTTTTTTTTTTTTCCTTCACTACTTCTCGGAACTTAGGCTCTTATAACAAATCTGAATGACTGTGGATTTTGTAGGGCAGATTGTGTCATGCAAATTGTTTCCAGAGACTGAGCAAAACTGTTGAAGCCTGTTCTAGTTCCAGCCTAGAGTTGGTGGGCCTTTGTGCTGTAGAGATAATTGGGCTTTTTACAGCCACATGATCATTCACAGTAGGTTGTTTTCTTCCTCATAGATAATGATGGAAGTTTATTAGCTGTTGGTTTAAGTCTCCAATAAAAATGTAGTGCTGGTGACATAATTATTCAGGAGGTTACATCAATATGAGTAGAGAAGGCGACCAAGGTAACACTGCTCCATTATATGAAAATAGCTTTAATATGTGGAATATGCTCAGACCCTATCACTTTCTTACAATATTACATTAAGACAATTTTCCAAATTCTGGGAAAGTAATTGCTTTGATATGTTAGTATTTTATGCCATCGTAAATTGCCAGTGGATTTACTGGTAACTACTACCTGTAGTTTTGGTTAGTGATGTCTTCTTTTGTGATAACATGTCTTTTAAGTCTTGGTGACTGGTAAGTATGTCTTGTATGATTAATTAATGGATGATTAGTAACAGCAGCTTTATGGCCTTAGATATGTGTAAATTACCACTTACTGATATAGGGTCATGTAGAAATAACAAGAAAAAATTAACTTGATTCTGTGTAACCCACAGAACATAATTAATAAGCACTCTTGATCATTTCTGTTCATTTTAACTGCTTCCCTAAACAGTTAAAATTATTCCCATAATTACTGTTCATATTTTCATGGTAGCAATTTATATTTTTTTAAATGCATAGCTAAATTAAACTTTAAAAAGAATCTGAGAAACCAGCGATATTTAAAAATCTGTAATAGATTAATAGGTGAATTTTCCTGAATTTTTGTTTTGATTACTGTAGTGATTGGAAATGGTCGCTGCTCCCCTGAAGATCACTATTTATCTGTCAGTGGAATCTGGAAAATTTGCCTATTTTTTGAAGTCCAGTCTAAAACAGTAACAGGTACCCACAGCATGGAGGGAGAGGTTAAGTGATCATATCTAGGTGAGAGAGAACATGATATTTTGGTATTGCATTCAGCCCTATGTGTAATGTAAGTTTTTTTTAATACTTCCTCCCCCTTTTACCGAGGCACAGAGTTCCTCAATTCTTCAACTAAACCTTGTGCAATTGTGTAACCCTGTTTTATTGGTTGGTTTGTTTTCCCAAAGTGGAAGTTTCATGAATTTTCTGTATTACGAGCCTGGAACCCCTTTCTCTTCACGCATCCTAAAGTCCTTTAAAGTACTTGAAAATACAATTATGGTACACAATACTCCCTGAATTTGCTATTTTTTTTGAAGTTTTGTTGTAAAATCAAGTCATATTGCAAAGGGGAGGAAGGTAATGCATCCTATCAGCGGTCACTTAAACCCTCATGCAAGCAAGGGCTTTCTACTCCTATTCAGACTAGAAAGGATGATGGATTTATAGGTCTGTGTCTTATTAACACAAAGTGGAAAACTCCTGCTCAGAGTCCACAGTATGTGCTCTTTTTTAAAAAGCACGTTACTAGTGTTGTTACTGCCAGTTGCTCTTTCTACTGATTTATTTAAACAGAACTGTATGTGCTGCTCAGGAAACCAGGGCAATAGTGGGTTGCTTGACGTGACAGCATAGTTTAGAGCTTGAGATGTATATGGCCTGCCTTTAGGCTTGACCTAAGGCCATTGGAGATAAGGCTAGGCCAAAAAAATGTGAATAGAAAGCTGTCTGGGGAAGCAGCAGAGGTAGGGAAGTTCAACTAGCCTTTGCATCTGCAAATTCAGCTGTCTTATTCAGAGATTGTGGTCTTGAGTTTTAATGTGTTTTGCTGGTCATCTTAAAATGCATAGAGAGATTTCCTTATTTATTTATAGCTGCTGCGTGGAAAACAAAGTTCTCAAAAATCAGTCTACAGTGATTTCACTTTTCCTGGTTGGTGTTTATTTTATCAAGGAGATTTGTAGAGTTGACAGTGGTTTTTGTGAGGTTTTATATTGTGGTGGCTGTGCCTTGCTGTAGGCCAGCCAAAGTTTTAGTCCTGCAAATGCTGGGGCCATGAGTAACTAACTCCATTAGTGTGCATAGTCCCACTGGTAGAGGTTAGATATAAGGGTCTGTAGCAATGAACCCCAAAGAAAATGATGTGTATGGGTAGAATAAAGGAGTAATTCTAAGAATTTCTTCAAAATGTTCATTGTTTGTGTTGTCTTTCTGTACTCTGTCCCACTTCTTGGCAGAGATAAAAGGATATTTTGACAGAGAGATCAGCGTCCCTGGATTGTTTCCTCTAAGATAATTAGTAAGCTTGTGTAGTTTTATTTCATTTTGGTTCATAAGTGGAATTGTTCAGACTTCAAAAACAAAGTGATGTGATGAGTTCGGCATTATTTCATTCCAATGCATGATTTCAACCTTGTTCATTAAATCTAAAGTGGAAAACCTGGGTCTGAAGGACCACTGTTGGCAGGAACCACTAGCCTGGAGCACAGAATTCAATAATCATTGATTAATACAGTTTACTGCTGATTTATTTTCTTTGAAAAAGCCAATTACTCTTGCCAATATCTTTTATACATGAGCCTTCACTTAGAATTTACAATTTTAACCTGCAATAATAACACTACTTTAAACTGAAACGCTGGTGGGCGATGAGTAAGGAAGGGGATAGGGAAGGAGAAGAAAGTCAGACTTACTTAACACTGACCCTGTAATGCTGTTCCACTGAAGAATGGAAGTAGATAGATGAATTGTAGCAAATATTAAATGCATTAAATAGCTTGTCAAGTACAGAGAATTTTTTTAATTTTTTGTTTTCTAATTTCACTTGGAGGGAAATGATTTAAATGGAGCTTTAGAAAAGACCTGTCTGCTGCTCTTTAATTTATGAAAGTCAATTACTATTACGGAACCCATTCAAATAAATGTGTGCTTCCTTTGGCATGGAGGCCAGTGGGGATGCTGAAGTTTTAGATGGAGTTATGAACAGGAGCTAAGCACGTTTTTTTGCATACGTAGAAAATGCACATGTGGGTAAGTGACATCTTGAAGTTTTTTGGTAGGGTTTACAAGATAGGAAGTAGCAAAAGATTAACTTTGTATTTATATTGATCTCTTTGCTAGAGCAGCTCAGTGTTGTTTCCTCAGATGTGTGAAAGACTTGAAGAACTTGAAACAAAGACGACTTGGGAGATGAAGTCCCTGTGGAATAAATCATTTAAGTGTGGAGTTTAGGGTTGCAGTGTGGAGATCAAACATACAAAGCTTTGGTCTCTGTGTCTGTAGTTAGGCTGAAGTCTAATGCAGAATGGAGTGACTTCCCTTGCTGTGTGAAGGTCTGGTGGTGTTTGGGGTGGGGAGAGGGCAGGGCACGGGCACTTACCCCTCTGAGCTTCTCCAGTGAGAGAAATTATTGGGTGAAAAAAACCCTTTAAATTTTTACTCAAATACGTGTGTGTGTATGGTTCAGAAATCATGACTTTTGCACAGAAACTTAGTTCAAGAACAGCATGTACAAAATCCCCTTATGCTGTTTCTCAAGTGTAGATAAGCTGCATTTCCACACAGCAAGCCTGTTTGAATTGTTAAGGGGAAGAAAATGAGCAAAATCCTTAACAGGCAAAGTTCCTGTATCCTTAAGGGTTATGACCACTTCAAACATCTTTGGCTTTCTATCTGTAAATTATTTCCCCAGCTCTGTACTTTTGCCAGAGGGAGTAAGGAAATAAATACTTAATCAATGTGAAGACTTCCTTCCATACTTCATGTGTTTAGGACATCTCCCTCCCAGGCCTGTCCACCAGCAAGCTGCCTGTCTGTCCCCTTGGGCTTGATACTTCTGTGCTGCTCTTGATCTGATGGACAGCACTTGACATGTTGGGACACCAAGCAATTTCTTTTACTAATATTTCCTAATTGCTGGTAAATAGTAAAGCAAGTCTTACTCTGTCATTTCTTGGAGAATGATTGAAGTGTAGGAGAAAATCTGCCAGTTTGAAACTTTTTGTTGTTGTTGTTGCTTTTTTTACTTCATTGACAGTCTATATGTTTCTGCTGTTTACAGTGGGAACTGAGAGCAGAGGCACCGGGTGAGGAAGCGCCAGAGGCAGGGCAGTGTCCATGCTTGTTCCATACCCATCTCTGTCACCAGCAGGCATTAAGTACTGTTTTCCTAGACTTACCTTAGCACCAAGTCTGACCTCAGGCTGCCTCCTCCTTGGGTGCGTCAGATACAGTCCTACTGAAGACAAAATATTTTGTGGGTTTTATATATGCTTCAGTTTACGTTGACACGCTGATGAATTTGAAGGCTAAAAACAGTTTTGTCTACATAGGATTTTATGAAGTGTGCAAATAGATGCAAATAGATGGGCTTTTTCCCCGTCTGTATATTGTTTTCTGTACAGAACAGCATGCGTCAAGGTGGTGAGTCTACTCTGGGGAAAAGGTTTGTGACTTTTGGATAACCTTTAACTCCATGAGCCATTCAGAGATGCAAAATTAAAAAATTATTTTGAAATACGTCAGTCTGTTGCAACTTGTTTTTCAAGTATTCTGAGACTCCTGAAAATAATGTGTCAACATTTTTTTGTTGGAAACCTTATTTTTACTATCCTACCAGTATTGTAGAGAAATGAAGATTGGTTTTCACTTCCTTGCTTTATTTAGTGTGAAACCAAGGTGTTGAAAAATGTGGGGGAATGAGATTATTTTTTCTACAAAAATTCAAGTGGCTCATATACACCCTCAGGTAAGACTGATGAATGGTATAAAATTAAGTACCTGTTTGGAGCACTGCTGTAGAAGACATGAACAGTGTCCAGCAGTAGGCCAGAGCTTCCTTCCAGTATCTCAGCCACATCGTACCTTGGTCTGTTGATGGACTATGTTGGGCCATGAATTGGATCTGAGTTTTTTCTAGCTTTTCTTAGTGCTGGAAGGTCAAGATCCATGCGCATCGATGTTAACACTGAGCTGCTGTGGTTCTGGTGGTGGTAGGGGCTGGTGGGGCTTCTGGCTTTTCTCCCAAAGCAAAGGCTGAAGGTTGTGTCCCAGACACTCGTATGGCTGAGGGCGGGCACCTGTCCTGCACTGAGCTGGCTTCTCTTCCTCTGCCTGGCCCCCATTCTCCCTTCCCTTCTTTCCTGAAAGCCCCTTCAGCGGGTGGGTACCATCAATGCAGAGGTTCCTGTTTTTAGCCTTTCATGGAAATGAAGGGAAACAAAAAAACTTTGCAATTGGTGTATTTTTACCTTAGATATATTTGGTATTTTGATTCACTGTCTTTTTCTGTACTGGCTGATTGGCTAGCTTGAATAATTTATATTAGTCTGCATCTGTTTGTGCCTGAGTAGACACTCTCTTGTGAGAGAGAGATACTTAGATGTTTTTATATATATATAAAAGACAAATATATATATAAATTATGTAAAATCTGATTTGGCTTTTTGAGCAGTCCTCACACTTCTTACTTTTGACTTTGAAAATGGCTGGGCAGACTGGATGAAATTTAAGTGTGGGTTTAGTGATTACAAAGATGCTGTTTTTGAAAAGTTTTTGTCAAGCTATGTAGGGAATACCAAAAGTATGTAAATCTATTGAACAGCAAATGACTCTTATTTTTTGGGAAACCACTTTGGGGGTTAGTGAATTAAATGAGGTGTGCTTAGATGTCTTAAATAACGTAATTGTTTCCAAGCAACTAATGCCAACTGTTGAGAGTAAAGTTAATTTGCTAATGGGAATCCTGGACCCTTTGAAAAGCTGTTTCAGGCACCAAGTTTTTTTCAGAGATTTAATAATTAATCAAAGTGACTGTATTAAATGTCAGTGAATATATCCTTGGGTTGCCATCATACCTCTCTCTCAACATGAGTTTCCATGTTCTTAATGATTAACACTGTGAGATCTGTAATGTAATAGTAATGCTGGTGCACTGGAAGCTGAGGTACCTCTTGAACATTCTTGGTGCAAATTCTTCAGCTTCGACTTTGCTGCAAGCAGTGGTCATAAGAAGTGCTTTAAACAAGTTAACCCGTATCCACATCTTGTTTGGAGAGTGCTTTTCTTCTTTTCAGAAGTGAATCCAAACATACAGGGCCAGATCTTCAGCTTCCGCTGTCACTCCCCTGTGGCTTCCCTGTGATGCTCTAATGGAACAGCAGATGTTGAAAGGAAGGTACCTGAGTTGCAGAGAGCTGCACATAACATAATGAGGTTGGCTGGTAGAATTTGGCTTGGTGGTTTGTGTGTATTTCTTGTGTATTAGTTGCACATTTAACTAGGTCATTAAAATAATACAATATGTCATTTATACATAGGCACACCGAGTGTGTGTGGATTGTTTGAGACATCGGATGTGGTAATGCAAAAAATTTATGATAGCTACATGTGATACAAATAATCTGAAATTGCAATTTATGGCATGCCTTTCCATGGCTGGGGTCATGGAAAATAAGCAAATCTTTTGCACTAAGGGAGGCCTCTCTGTGGCTGTGTGCTGTTGGTGATAATCCTGTACTGCAGTGAATTACTTCGTGTGTGGGTGTACATGCACACACTTGAGATATTTTAAGAAAAATCTTCTGGCTTTCTGGGAAACAACAAATCACTCAGTTCCTAAAAACCCATTTGCATGCAGGACAATGTGCTGTTTAGAGTGGGTTACGGTGCTCTCTAGAGCAGCATTAAATCACTGAACATTTTCTCCAGCTTTTTCATAATACCCTGTTTTTGAGAGGGGCATATAGCTGATATGTTATGATAAAGCAGTCATGTTAGTAGTAAATATTTGTGTAATGCAGCTGGCTTATAATCATGGGGTAGGCAGGTCAGAAAGTGCTCCAGAACATAAGGTTTGGTAGTGGGCTTCCTGTGATCTTGTGGCTCAACTTGGTGCTTAAGGGAAGATGCTCTGAGCAGTGGGGATACCGTGTTGAGAGGATCTGTGTCTTAATGGGCTAAAGAGTGTTGCTAACACTCTCAGTCAGTAGACAGCAATGTTTCCTTGAGGACTCTAGTAACTCAAGGTAAGCTGCCAGGTTGTATTAATTTATTGCTTCCCATAGCTTCTCATGTCAGAGATGGCAGTTGCATCACACACAGCTTGAAAAGTCTGTGGAAAAATAAGAGAAACCAAAGTTTTAAATGATTGAAATTTTCAGTAGTCCAGCATCAAAAAAGACCGTGGCCTTAAAAAGGCAAATTATAAGGCAGTAGGATCTGTGATGGCTGTGTTTGTTCTCTGAGATGCATTCTGGTCTCTCAGAAGCTGTGTGCTTTGTTAGAAACATCATCTGCCTGTGAGTGGTTGCCCATAACTTTGTATGAATAGCGTACAAATGTCTTTGCAACTTAAACATTGATTCAGTGTAGTGGAAATGTGACCTCAGGCCATGAGGTAGTGGAAACAAAGGCCAAGAGGCCTTTGAGGTAGCTAAGAGTGATTGCATTTACTCTTTCAAAGATCATAGGTGATCAATATACTAAAGTAATGAAAGGTTTCCTTTTAGTGTACAGTTGTGTGTGTCCTGTCTCCCCGTGAGTTTTGTTCATAATGTTGATTTTCTGGAGCTTCGCAAAGTTACTAATAAAGTCTAATAAAATTACAGATTACTTTGTATTTTTTATTAGGCATGATTCAAGTGGAGAGGTGTTTTTTGTTGTTGCTGTAATACTGAGCTCCCTACCTTTCCCCTTCTGAGGGAGCCAGTAGCTGCTCTTCCATCCAGTATGTGCTTAGCACCTGCTGGTAGATGGACATGGACCACAACTGGGCTGCTGTTGGCAAGCCAGAGGGGCTTTGCCTAAGAGGTACTTGGGGAGGGGGGCAGCTGGGATGCAGCAATTCTAGTGTAATTCTAGCAAGCCATAGATTCAGCACCATTGTGCTACCTGAGTGTATGGCAGGACGTGAACCATATGTCCATTGTGAAAAACTATTTTATGGGTCAAGAACTAAGGAGAAGCAGCATTCTTAAAGCTAAAAAAACCCCAACACCTCTGAACTAAAGCAAAACATTGGGATTTGCATTCAGAAGCAATAAAGTAACAGTTCTTTTCCTTGTATTCTCTATGGTCTTAAAGTTCAGATGGACACTGTAAGCACATTTTCAGATATCAAAGCTTTTGGTGGTAATGAGGAAATCTTGCTCGATAGAGTGGGAATTTTCAATGCTGCTTGAACGCTAATTTAAATAAAATTCTCCAATAAAAGGATAAGAACCAGGAGTTTGATGTGTATATATAGCTCTAATTAAAAGCAGACCCTGGAGAGGTTTATTAAAATACAGACAATGCAGAGGGTGATTGTAATGTCAGTGGGCAAGAATTAATACTGCAGTAGAGGCAGTTGTGAGCTACAAAACTGTATTGTTTTATCACTGAAACTGGACTGTCATTTGAGGTTTTGAAAGTGTTTTGTGACTGTGGGAAGTATTTTTCTTCTTTTACTGAGAAATGTCTCAAATCTGGATGTAAGAATGTATGGGTAAGTACATTAAAAAAAAAGCAATTAAATGTTATGATGTGACTATTTAACAAACCTAAACCGGAAATTACAGTATTTTTTTTATTTTTTTTCAAAGCTTTACTCTGCTAGAATTTCCCATAATGCAGACACTCAAAATGTTTTTATTTTGCTCTGCTGAAATCTGGGGATAGCATCCATGTTTGCACACATATTCGTGTTTGTACAAGATTTTCAGGGTGGTAAAGCAGGGATTAAAATACTGAAGATTATTGTTTTCTTCTTTTCACTCGTATTCATTTTATATAGTTTTCTTTTATAACCACTTAATTAGTTGTCCTTGTTTTTGTCAACCTTTGCTGTAAAATTAGGAGAGAGTTAAAAATAGACAAAAAAAAGTAGTTTGAGCCACTACAGCAGGTAGAGCAGAGCAAGGTGAGCTTGGTTCTGTTTGCTCTCATTCATGCAGCTGTACCCTGAGTTTCCCTTGAATTATGACCCATCCTTGTTACTTTTCCTTCTTACAAATCTAATTATATACATTTTATATATCTAAATTTTATCAGCACACCTGTGTATAAAATACATTAAAAGCATAAATAAATAAAAAAAGGCAGAGTGTCTCTTTTGTCTCTGAGGAGAGGGAGTATGCAGAGCTGGCGCGGCACCAGCTGCATGCCCAGGCCCTGAGAAGCACAGCGATGCATTCCACTGAAGCATGAAGCAATGCCAAGGCATTGCTTGAGCCTTCACTGCCAGGTGTGACAGTGGTTTTGCCCCGAGAACATGTCAGAGTGCCTTGAATGACTCTTCTGTCAGGAAATCCTCTGGGATTAATTTCGTTTCCTCAGAGCATTTTTTTTGTTGTTTCAGTCACCTTTGTCCCTGCTTCCCAAATTTCAGGTACAGGAACTGAGAGGGAAAATGAATTGCCAGAGCTTATTAAACTGCAGGAGAGCATAGTATTAACTTATGATTTAGAAAAAGCTTCCTTCCCACAGCTCATGGGAGCAGCCCCAGGTCCATGGGGTCATGTTTTCCATGTTCCAGGTCAAACTGCACAGTAAACCTACAAACTGAAGTAAATTCCCACCCCACTGTCATATTCTACTGAGAGTGAGGAACTGATGGGCATCCTTTTTCTCCTCATCTCTTTAAAGCTCTTCCTAAATGTTTACCTGACTTAATCCCAGCCCTTTTAAGCAGCAGTGTTGGAAATGGTTCAGATGGGAAAGATGCTTCGGAGGTGGTTGTTCCTTTGTGTTGTGTTTTTCTGGAAGCAATAGCTGCTGCAGCCCAAAACTGCTTTAATGAGGTGGGGTCCTGTCCCTTTCCCCACAAGTAAGTGGTGTGGATGTGAGATGGATGTATGTACACAGCTGTACATATACAATGTAGGTATGTAAGTATGAAACTAATTTTCAGTTCTCTAGACAGTTAAATTTGTTTTTCAAGTACTCCCCATAAAAGCTAGAAACTATATTACTTTTATCTTTTCTCTCAAGATGCCAGGGGAGATTTAGCTGGGTATTAGGAAAAAATTATTCACTGAAAGGATTATTAAGCACCAGAACAGGCTGCTCAGAGTAGTGGCTTAATCACTATCCCAGGATGTGTTTAAATGTTATGTAGCTATGTTGCTTAGGGACATGGTTTAGCAGTGGACTTGGTAGAGTTAGGTTAGTGGTTGAACTTGATGATCTTGAAGGTCTTTTCCAACATAAATGATTCCGTCATTTCGAAGTTAACAGTTGCATATCACAGACCAAGCATAGCGCTGGGCTCATACCGATCAGTAAGTTGTTTTATAGGTTACAGAGTGCAGTCTATTTTGGAGACCCATTTCTTGTTAAAATGAACATACTTTTATTGATTAAGTTAGGAATAGTAGTACTGAACTTGTGTGATTGTTTGTAAAATGTAAATGCAGATGGTAGGTACTAACACAGATAAACTCCTCTGTGGTTACAAGAGGAGAGTTGCTTGCTGGGTTTTGATTGCTTTCCTCCCACTGTAGTCTTTGGATGACACAGCTGACAAAGCCCCCTCTTTGGACATACTGGGAAGAAATGAATTCCCTCTTTAACATCCTTGTTCCCCTCTGGTGACCTTTTTTTGTACTTGACCTACTTTTTGATGGTTACCTCATCAGGAAAAAGCATCTTCCCCAGCTTGCAAATCTGTGAGGAAGAGCTAAATGACCATGACCACCTGCTTTCAAGAGGGTGCATAGCTGGATAGAGTAGAAAGTACATCCCAGAAGTCTTTGTTTGACAAAAAGTCTGCCTGTCCCTAAAGAGTAGTGGTCATTTCCTGTAGAAGTTGGTTTTAACAGTAGTGCCCATAAGGGAGATCGCTACAGTTATCTTCAGAGAGAGGAACTGTCCATAAGCTGCAGACTCAGCTCTGCTAATATTGAAGATGGTAGTGCTTGTTTGTAAGGGGAGAAGGTGAGGATGCTTTCAGCTGAAATCCTTTTAACTTTTATTTTTGGGAATAATTGCTAGCCAGTGCTTTGACAAGATGTTGTAAGAAAAAGACTCAATAGCTGTGGACGCCAAATGAAAAGAAATTTTGACATTTTGAGTTGACACTGAGAATCAGAACAAATGGTATTGTGAACTAGACGCAAATGTCAAAGGATTTCCCAGATGTATTTTTGAAAGAAATTTATCATGCATGCACCTCCTAGTGTGGTTGTTGGCCTAGAAACAGGGCTGAATACTTTGCAGGTTAAAGTTTGCCTGGTTTGTTGGCATGGGCAAGCTTCTTGAATAGAACACTCACTGTGTCTGTTGAAATGACCTTCATGCAGGACTCAAGCTGTTTTCATACCACGAAACATTGTGATTAGCCAAATGGTGGACTGGTATGTGCTAGAAATCAGGAGATTTTTTTAAATAGATGGTCCCCAAACGAGACCCTGATAGATGCTGTATATTCCAGGATGCAGTATGTGAGCCTATGCTTTCCTTTTGAAGGGTCAAAAATGCAGTGCAAGGAGTAAGCCTGCAACTGTCGAAAGAAACTCCTGCAGGTTTGCTGTCCCTGTACATTAAATTTCAAGACAAAGCTGTTGCAACCCAGTGGAATTCCAGCCTTTAAATGAATCCAGTGAAGAAAAATTTCTCAAAGTATCCCCAGTATAACTGTCTTACCTAAATCCAAGCAACAAAGAAAGGTAAGGTTATACTTAAAATTCAGGATAGAGTTCATGTGATGTGACACTTGAGATTGTCTGTCAAAGACACCATAAAATTATTATTGTGACTGAGAGAGCTGAAGTATGAAAGTGTGTAAGCTTTTATCCAGTTGTAGCACAGGACCGTTTTTAGTCAAAATATTTATTTGTTCATGCTTTCTGAGCCTTGCCTGCAAAGATGGAGTATCATGTGTACTTCTACTCTGGTGATGTCAAGCATATATGCTGTTTCTAGTTGCTGGATACAATAGAAGTTTACACTGAAGAAACACAGTCTACAGCCAGTTGGCAAATGACAGGATGTGGCAAATTACACTGAAATTCACAAGACTTCTAGTGTGTTATCAGAGCCTGTCCTAAAAGCGTGAGCTGGTTATGCTATTTTCTATAACAGTTGAGAGGGTCAGAGTTTTTTTAACATTTTTGGTGAGAAAGGGTCCAAACCAGCTTGTAACTGTCTTGTGTCTGAAAGCCTTCATCAGAAAAGGGAAGTGTCCACATACAGGTATTTTCTGCCTTGTTTTCTTGGGACATTTGGGCCAAAAGCTGGAAGTTTGAGAGGCCTTTGTGAGGACTCTGTCAAGTATTTCAGTGGTGGCTCACTAACTCTTCACAAACACTCCACCAAGAACTTGGCTCAGAAATAAGTTAAGCTGGAGAAGCCAATATCAGAAATGGAAATGCTCACTAAATCAAAAGTGGTCTGTTTGAAATGTAGAGCAAAACAGTTTTTTATTTTTTACCCATTCCCTCTAGACAGGTCGTTCTTAAGACTGTGTCTCATTGTAGTGTGTCGCCAATAAGATCTAAATGTGTTTCTTAAAAGAAAAAGGATATTAAATATTGAAAATGGAGGCTGACAGAGAAACAGAAGTATGATTTATTTTTTTTTATATAAGATGTCACTTGTAGTGTGTTGTTGCTCAAAGACAGGTGAAAACAGGGAACGTCAGCCTTAGCATGCAGAATGTCTTATTTGTGACACATTAAAATCTGTTCTTCTGACTTTCACAGAAGGAGAAATGGGAAATAATTTTAACACCTGTTGGCTCAGGTGCTTGAACTGCTTGCCAGTTTTCCAAATTGTTATGTCCAGGTAGCACTTACTGCCTGATTTATTTATTTTTTTCTGAGTAGGCTGGCAAGCTGCACCTGTCTTTGGTTAACCTTATCCGGTGCCCACTTGGTGCTGAAGCACTGTTGCAGCCCATTACATGTATTAGCTATGATTTGATTATGAATACTGAAGCATCTATCAGCCATCACAAGGGTACTTGAAAATTGCTAATTTAGTAAGTACTCCAGAGGAAACACATTTGGGATTAATATATCACTGGAGAAACTGCTTACACAGTTACAAATCACTATAGGCTGGGAAGGTGAGGAGAGACTGCTGCTTTTCATTTGGGAGAGCAGTGGGTGTGCATTGATCTCTGCCTTCAGAGAGGTGAAAGCTTAGGGGTCAGGAGTAGAGCACAGAACAGTGCAGGTGACATTGGTATGGATGTCTGCTACAGACTGCCCCATCTGGAAGAAGCAGTACCTGATGCCTTCTTCAGGCAGCTGGAAGAAGCCTCATGTTTGCAGGACCTGGTCCTCAGAGGGACTTTAACCACCTTGATATCTACTGGAAGAGCAACACATCAGTGCCCAAGTAATCCAAGAGGTTTCTGGAGTGCACTGGTGGTAACTTACAAGCTCATGTGATCAATAAAATGATGAGGGAAGGTGCTTTCTTGGACCTCATACTTACAAATGAGGACGAACTGGCCAGGCACGTGAAGGTTGCAACAGTGTTGGCTGCAGTTTCCATAATATGGTGGAATTCAGGATTCTGTGAGGAGGGAACAAGACAAATAGCAGAATCACAACCCTGGACCTCAGGATAATCAGGCTTTGGCACATTCAGGGACCTGCTCAGAAGTGTTTCTTGGAATGTGGTCCAGAGAGAAGAGGGGTGGTAGATTTTCAAGGTTAACCTCCTCCAAGCTCAAGTGTAGTGATGTGCAGGAAACCAAGGAAAGGTGACAGGAGGCCTGTATTTATAAGCAAGGAGCTCAGGAGAAAGAGGATCCAGGGGACCACAGGCTGGTTAGACTCACCTCAGTCCATGGAAAGGTGATGGAGTAAAAAGTCCTGGAAAGCATTTCCAAACATCACAAGAAGGTGACTGGGAGCAGTCTAGATGGATTAAAAAAGGGAAATTCATCCCTGACCAACAGTGATAGCTTTTTACAATGAGATGACAGTTGAATAGATGAGTAGAGAGTAGTGGGGGTTCCGTATCTTGACTTTTGACACGATTCTCTGTATCATCCTCACAGAGAAACTATTAAGTACGGACTAGATAAATGAACTGTGATCTGGACTGAGAATTGGCTGAATGGACAGGTTTAGAGGATTGTAGTCAGTGGCACCAAGTCCAGCTGGAGGTCATCCATAAGTGGTATACCCCAGGGTTTGATACTGGGACCGATACTGTTTAACACTGATGACTTGGACAGTGGGACAGAGTGCACACTCAGCGTATTTGCTGGTGACACAAAGCTGGGTGTAGTGGCAGATATACCAGATGGCTGTGCTGCATTCAGAGGGACCTTGACAGACTGGAGAAAAGGGCAAACGGGAATCTCATGAAGGTCAGCAAGGGGAAGTACAAAGTCCTGCATGTGGGAAGGAGTACCCCCATGTACAATTACATGCTGGGTACTGACCAACTGGAAAACAGCTTGGTAGAAAAGTACCTGGGGGTTCTGGTGGGCATCAAGTTGACCATGAGACAGCAGTGTGCCCTAGTGGCAAAGAAGGCCAACAGCCTCCTGGGCTGCATCTGGCAGAGTATTGCCAGCAGGTTTAGGAGGGTGATCCTTCCCTTCTGCTCAGCCCAGGTGAGCCACACCTGGAGTGCTGGGTCCAGTCCTGGGCTCCCCAGTGCAAGGCAAACTGGGACATACTGGAGCAGGTCCAGCAAAGGGCCACTAAGATAATACGAGCTTGAAGGACCTGCCATATGGGAGGGTGAGAGTGAGAGATCTGGAGCTGTTCTTTCTCTGGAGAAGAGAAAACTCAAGGGGATCTTATCAATGTGTGATGAGAGTGGGTGAAGAAGATAGCTTTTCTCAGTGGTGCCCAGTGGCAGGACAAAGGGCAATGGCATCAAATACGAGAAATTCCACTTAAAAATAAGAAAAATGTCTCAAGTAAAATGAGAGATGGCCACAATAAAATATTAACAAACACACAATAAAGTAGACACCTTAACAGTATTGCTGTATACTGTTGTGCCTGTAACAATTTATGGAGTGCCTTGTCAAGGGCAAGGAAATTATTAATCATTATAAATAGCAAATTGATCTTGGTTTTACAGACCAACTGAAAATAAATGTTCAGCAGAAAATGAGTTGATTCTTTTTCATTTTGCTGTTGTGCCAATTTCTGCTAAGAATGCTGTCATGATTTTAGCAGTGTTTGTCAAAAAAAAATGATTACATCCTAAGTACTGTCTGGGAGAATATAAAATTCAGCAGTCTTGTGAATAGGGTAAATAAAAGTATTTTGTGCTTGTGTGTGTTGCTAGCAGAAAAGGCATACTACCATCCACCCAAAAGTCTTTTCAGTTGGCTTGTTTCGTAAATTTCACATACTTGCTACCCTTACTATTATTTAGTTTTTATTCGTGGTGAATATTTATTCTTTAACGTGCCTCTTTCTGTTGAATAGCATATATGTACCTTAAAATTATGATCGTGTCATATAGATAGGAAGGTTGTAATCTTTATGGGACAGAGGAAATCAAATGTAAAGAAGAAAGAGTAATGTACCTCTATACCTACAGACTGCAGTAATGATTGTTAACTATTTCTAAGCAAAGGTGTAGAGGAGAAAGTAATTCTCTAGTCCTGTTTGTAAAGTAGTCTGTCTTCTTTTAGTATCTTGACTGCTTAATGCAAACTCTTATTGTGTCCATTCAGTAATAAAATCTTGTCTCGTCCAGCTGACAGATCGGATGCAGATTAGAAACTCCTGGATGAAGTGTAGCATCAGTACAAGTTAACCCTTCTTGATGCTTTATGTATGTGTTGTGTTAGGCCTTGATTTCATGAGACCAGATTTTTAATTATATTCCTTTGGTATATAGTGTCTTACAAGCTATCTGGTGCATGTCTTCAGTTATGTCTCCAGGGTATGAACTTGAGTAAAAAGGATCAGAGTAAAAGAAATTATTTGTTAAAAAAATGTGTGATTGTGGTACTTGATCTTCTATACTGTCTTTGGAAGATAGATGAAATAGTGGTTATAAAAATGGTGAGTAATGCAATCAGAAGAATACAACCAAAGCAGGATTTTTTATGCCAAACTCTTCTTGGCTGAGGTTGGGAGAGCATGACTCATGTGTATTTATTGCACGTGACTGCTTTGCGTTTGAGGCTTAGTACAACATGAGTGGTTAGAGCGTGCAGAAATGCAAATCTCTACTAAGAGAGAGTCAGGAAAAATCTGTAGTTAATGCTTCAGAAAATGAAAACTAGGCATTTATCACAACTTATAACCCATTTCTGTGTTTTGACTCAGAGAAGCCACTTTCTGTTACCAGTCTCTACTGCACATCTGCACCTTCATCTTGGCACTGTGGGTAGTTAGAGCTTTAAGCAGCAAGCCCACCCGATGGTGCGGCATTTGTCTTCCTAGGGAACGCAAGCTCCTGCTACGCTACTTTATAATTTATGTCACTTGAATAGAAAAGGAAGACTTAGCAAGTTTTAGAGAAAAAAAAAAAAAAGGAAAACATACCCTTTGGTAATCGGAGAGAATAATGTGTGCTTAGCAGCTGGCAATGTCATTTTTGATTTGTATGTAATTATTATTATTCAGTTTTAGCTAGTGCTTATGTTCCTTGCTCCTGATGAGAAGATTCATTTGTACGCTTCATTATTATCTCTTTTGACATGTGCGTTAGTGACATTAATCTGTGTTTTATTTTTTGCAGCAGTAATAATGGGGTTGTCTTTCCCTAGCTTTATTATGTTGTCGTGCTTTCCTCATAACACAAAGGGAAAGTATAGCGTAGGGATCCAGTGGGAGCCGAGTAATGCTTAGTGTGGGGTGAGGCAGCTTCTCTCATCTTTCCTGCTTGCTTCTTGCCAAGCTGTGATGTGTTTTCCTTACTGGTGGGCAGGCAGTCAAAACCACTCCTTTTTCCAAGTCATGCAGTTGAAAAATACTCCAGAAAGGGTGCAGCAATAGAAACTTTATGCTCTTGACAGGAACACTTCAGTTCTAGAAATGCAAGAGATTTGTTGGGGGCAGTTAAAGATCTATTCACTTTTATCTGGGCTAGAATAGCCTCATTACTTTCAAAATATGAGCTGATAAAATGACTCACTCATCTGACATCATCAAAATGGTGTATTTAAGGAGTCTTGTGATAGATCCTAATTGGTCTTGGCAGACTGCTAAGGAAACTTCAAGTCCACTGCACTGTGACATATCCTGGCCAGCACAGTGGTACATTTGTACTGTTTTCTTCTGTTGTTGTCTTGGTTTACTGCTTTTTCCTACATATTATATGCTTTGTGCATTGAGATTTTTCTTCTGTCTCTCATCAGCTGCTGTTTGGAGAATTTTTATGAATAAATAATATTCAAACTTACACATCTGATTGTAATATTAATATAACAAACCCCATGAGGTGAAACATAAATGGAGGATGGAGGTTTCACCTGAGTACTTTACTTTTCTGCTCGTGTTCTTCATTCTCTTGTTTAATTAAATACTGTATTTGAGGAATATACTGCAATATATGCACAGTAGCCATATTAAAAAAAAAACCACAACAATATTAAAAGCTGAAAAATTAAAATTAAGGGGGTTTTGTCTTTATTTTTGGCCTTCTTGGTATCCTTTCTTTTTGCCTCTGTAGTAGTACTTGGAATTTATTGTGCACCATATAAAGTCTCCATCTTGCATATAACTGACCAAGGTTGAGACATGGTTACTTATTTTGTGAGAAAATAAGGATTTTTCCCTTTCTTTGGGATGTTGCTGAAAACATTATTCACTGCCTACTGGTATTTAAAAAAATGAGGGGATTAGAGGCTGTGACTCTGAACTGTCATTGAGGGCTGAATGTTTTCTGTTTATGTTGGTAGCTAGAAGTCTGTGGCTGGGGGTGGAGTGAGGGGAACTAGCTCATGTGTGATCTCAGATAGTATTTTTCCCTCCTTTAAGAAAGGAAGCCACAGAATGGGTTATCTTTTAGTCTACTCATTAGTATTTTCACATGACCTGGCAAGGAGAAGATGTTGCAATTAGAATGTGATATAATGCCTTGTAATGTGATATATTCTCTATTTCGCTTAAGAAGGGAAAATTTAAATGATATGCAAGTCTTCCCAGAGTTTAAGGGACTCCTGAAAACATAATCCAGTATTCTTTTTCTTGTTTTGACACATTGCTTTTCATTGTTTTCTTGTAAGATTCCCAAAATCCTCCAGGCATGGCTGTCCTGAAAATTAAAGCGTAATCTCATTGTTCATTCTTTTTTTTTCTGCAGCATACAGTGCAAATGTGAGAGAACAGTTCTTTGGTTGTTAGGGTTTTTTGGGTTTTTTTTTTTTGTTTTTTTAGCCTTGACAAAAGCCTTTTATTTTGCAGGCATTTAATCCACAAACAAATAAGTCTAATTACTTGTTCATTCATGTGTTAAACTATGCAGCACTCTTTAATGTGTCTGCCGTTCTGAATTTACATGGCTGGTTTAAAATTGTGATGAACACCTCTTTGTGCTGTGACTGCTTAGCAGTAGATAAACTGGGCTAGATCCACTACGGCAAAACCTTATTGACTTCAGGGTTGTCACACCAGTAGTGGTATCTCCTTTTGCTACTGTATAACCTCAATTACTGGTGTCTTTGCTTGACAGCATTTATTACAGTCATTACTACCTTTACTTACCTTTCATTGTTAGTGTTTTGCTTTACTGGAACAATAATTGGATTTCCTGGAGGCATAAACAGTTCATGTTTAGTAGAATAACAGTAGTTTCTAGAAAAGCTACTTGATAGCTTTGTAGTGTGTGAGAGGATATACCACTGCCATTGTATAGAATGGATCCATCAAAACCATCCCCTGCAAAACCCCCTTGACAACCAGCTGCAAATAAGAGCAGCAAGGCTCTGTGCTGTATAGAGAACTGCATATTATGACCTAAAAGGTAGAAAATCATTTCATGTCCTGTAGATAAAAATACGGCTTTTGGTATTGTGTATCTGGAAAGCTTTTTCAAGCAATTGCCTTAACAATCATTCTGTGTGACTTTTTCATACAGTGTGCTTGAATAGCTAACAGAATCATTAATCTTTTTTTATTATTTTTTTTTTTTTAATTTTGAAGTTTGGTTTGGTTTTTGGTATGACAAATGCTGCTTGTAGCTGCAGATCACAGGAGACCATAGTTATTTGGCATCATTCTCAATGTCTACAAGTGTTCAAGTACTGAAAATGTTGTCAGAAGTAAGAGATTATACTGAGGGCTTTTCCTTCTGAAAAGTAAAATGTATCAGTACACTGTCATGTGAATGCAGGTAAAGTAATATATAAGACAATCGTAGAATCGTAGAATGTCTAAGGCTGGAAGGCACCTCCAAAGGTCATCTAGTCCAGCCCCTCTGCAGTGAGCGGGGATACCCTCAACTAGACCAGGCTGCTCAGAGCCTTGTCCAGCCTCACCTTGAATATCTCCAGGGATGGGGCCTCA
>WUAM01000287.1:235062-331722 GCA_024336885.1 Actenoides hombroni
CTCATGAAGCAGCTCAGGCCCCAGAGCTGAGTTTAAATGGGCTCCTGGGCCCAGGGGCAGGGGCCTGGGGGTCCCAGATGGGGCTGGCCAAGGCTATTAGGGCAATTATTACCCACAGGGCCCTGACAGAATGCTTTAAAAACTGTTTTAATTGGGGTGCAAGAAGTCAATATATATGCTTCTCATATCAGCCAGTTATTTAAAAAAACCACCAAAACAAAACCCAAACCACCACCACAACAAAACACAAATTATTAGAAAGAAAGCCTTGCACCTCTAAGACTTCACATTTAGTTTTGTAGAACTGTATGATACCACTATAACTCCATCAATTTGCCCTGGGTACTATGGATTTTCCAAAAGGCTTGTGCTAATGCCTGGAGTCCTCTTCTCCTTTTCTAACCGAACTGTGTCACTTCATATATGGAGTTGACTCCAAACTTTTATACTTACCTTTGACTTCCAGTTTCTTCAGTGAAGTCTCTGTTCTAGGAGGTCTCTTCTCCTGACCCCTATCATGGTATCAGGAGATTACGAAGCTGAAGGAAGAGAGAATATTAACTCTCAGATACAACATATAAGGTGCTCAGCTTCACACAGTAATCCAAAAAATGGCTGACTAAAATGGTGGTTTTAATGACTTACTAAATAAGTCTCATAACTCAGTAACTATGCTAAAATGTTTTTACTCTGCCACCTGCACTCAATCTCAGGATCTAAAGATCAAATTTCCTCAGCAGTTACAAACGTACCCTCTCTGAGGCTGGTGGGTGAAAAAACCTATTCTCTCCCCCTTTCCTGATTATTGAAAGAATGAAAATAATTGCTTTACTAAACATTAACACAGGAGTAGTTGGACTTCCAAATATGCCATCCTTGAAAGCAGCAAAGAACATCTGGTAATCTAAAATGAAGTATTGTTTGTTTGTTTTTAATCTCTGCCTACTTATTTCTGCACCAGCTTATTGCCCCATCCCTTGCCTTCCATTTTTTTTTTCTCTCTTTGCCCCATGAAAGAGTATGGCATTACCCTCTGAAAGACAAGGCATACATTCATTTTGTTCGGGTCAAACAGGTTCACATCAATAGTTTTGTATTAATGCAAGAAATGGTAACCATTGTGCTACAACTAACTTCCAGTGTTTTCAGGGCTCTAGTGTCCTATGTGTTTGAAAATGAGTTTATAATTTTATTAAGATAGCGGTATCAATTAATAAATCATATATAAAACAATTTATCTAGCTGGTTGTTTATGTTTTTTATTCTGCAGAATTGGATAGACCTTTGTCTGTATGTACAAATTTGTTTTCTGACCTTGCTTGTTTGTTTTATATTCAGTTACATCATAGTTGCCAACCCAAAGCATGGATCATGTGAAGCCAGTAATCACTTGGAACACAATCCACTCTTCCTTAAAGCTGAGAAACTGATTTCTGGCAGTAAGAGCATGTCTACAGATGAAGTCCAGAAATATAAAGGATACTTCCTCCAATTCATTACTATCTGCACTTTTTTATGCACAACTGTGTTTTAGTTGACGCAAAATGGGTGTTTTCATCCTTCCTAATATGCTTATCAGACTTGCTCTCACATCTGAGGTTTTACTAAGGCATATAAACTTTGACTTCTTTTCTTTTATCTTTACGCTGACCCTAAGGAAAGGTCTGGTATATTTTCAGAATTTGATAAACAAATGTTTGTAGCAATAGATCACAATTATGGAAATACTACAACAACCATTACAGATTTCAGAAGAAAAATTAATGCAATTTACTAGTGCCATCACTTACATACCTAGCACAGCCTGACATCCAAAGTAAGAACAAACGTGTTAAAGATTTAATTTTGAGTTTTCTCTCCCATGTTACAAAACAAGAGGCTTGGGCATAATGAACATTTAATGAGATCTTCAGTACTTGTCTTTGGGTGGTTTATCACAAAAGCATGTTACTTCATAGTGAAATACCGCAGTGCAGAAAGTACTCCTCTTTCTCCCCTGCAATTTGCCTCTATAACAACAATAATGGCAATCTGGAATATAGTGACTGTTGCTTTTCCTTCCTGATGCGCTCACTTTGTTTCATTTTCTATCCTGTTGCCTATGGAAAGGAGAGGAATCCTAACCAATTTTGCCATTTAAAATTATGCTATCGGTGAGAAGAACCATTTGGTAGATGCAAGAGGCACATTGATTCTTACTTTATAAAATACTTATAGTGAAACACTGCATGTGATCCTGGAAGAAAACTGTATAGATCACAGTGATTTCCAAGACAACAAAATAATAAAAGTCTTGACACAGTCTTCCTGTTTCTGGGGGGATAACAGGAAAAGGAGTCCATTTCAGGAAAGGGATATGTGCTTTCTTTTTCAGCTCTAAAACCAGCCATTTTATATGAGCTTATTTTTCTCTTGCCTTCACATTAGCTAACATTCAATTTATCTCTTGGGCAAGTGCTCATGAAATTATGTTTCTGCAGAAATTAAAGCACCTGCTTTGCCAGTCATAATTGTGGAGCTTACTTACCTTGAATGGGGAATCACAGACTCATAGAATACTTTGGGTTGACCTTTAAAGGTCATCTAGTCCAATCCTCCCCCTTCAGTGAGCAGGGACATCTTCCAGTAGATCAGGTTGCTCAAAGCCCCATCCAACCTAACTTTGAATGTTTCCAGGGATGGGGCATCTGCAACCTCACTGGGCAACCATTTCCAGTGCTTCACCGCTGT
The DNA here is from genome assembly GCA_024336885.1 of Actenoides hombroni. Taxonomy (NCBI): domain Eukaryota; kingdom Metazoa; phylum Chordata; class Aves; order Coraciiformes; family Alcedinidae; genus Actenoides; species Actenoides hombroni. The sequence continues at coordinate 237,793 of WUAM01000287.1, forward strand.
CACTGTAAAAAATTTCTTCCTTTTATCTAGTCTGAATCTACTTTCTTTTAGTTCAAAACCATTAACCTTTGTCCTAGCACTACAGGCCCTACTAAAAAGTCCCTCTCCCGTCTTTCTTATAAGCCCCCATTAAGTATTGGAAGGCTGTGATAAGGTCTGTCTTGAGCCTTCTCTTCTCCAGGATAAACAATGCCAACTCTCTCAGCCTTTCCCCACAGTAGAGCTGTTCCATCCTTCTGATCATTTTTGCGGCCCTCCTCTGGACCCTCTCCAACAGGTGCATGTCTTTCCTATGCTGAAGACCCCACTGCTGGATACAGTATCCAGGTGGGGTGTCAGGAGATCAGGACAGAATCCCATCCCTCAACTTGCTGGCCATGCTTCTTTTGATGCAGGCCAGAATATGGTTGGCCTGAGCTGCGAGCACACATTACCAGCTCATGTCCAGCTTTTCATCACAGTAGTCCTAAATCCTTCTCAGCAGGGCGGCTCCCAATCCCTTCATCCTCCAATCTGTACTGATACTGGGGGGTTGTCCCAATTCAGGTATAGCACTGTGCACTGGGCCTTTCTTAACTTCATGAGATTCACATGAGGGCTTTTCCTGAGCTTGTCCAGGTTCCTCTGAATAGCATCCCATCCCTCAGGCATGTCAACTGCACCACTCAGCTTGGTATCAGCTGCAGACTTGCTGAAGGTGCACTTGATCCCACTAATTCATTGATGAAAATATTAAGTAGTACAGGTTCCAATACGGACCCCTGAGGCCCACTGCTCATCACTGATCTCCATCCAGACACCGAGCTGTTGACCACTACTCTCTGGATGTGACCATCCAGCCAATTCCTCATCCATAGAACACTTCAATTTAAAGAGAAGAATTTTTTGAGGGTCCATGTCAAAGACCTTACAGAAATCCAGATAGGTGGCATACGTAGCTCTTCCCTTACCCGCTAACGTGGTCACTCCATCATAGAAGGCCATTTGGTTGGTCAGGCAAGACTTACCCTTGGTGAAGCCATACCAGCTGTCTCAAATCACCTCCATGTGCCTCCACTTCACCTGACTGCCAGGACTTTTCAGGTATCACAGAGTGTCCTGACAACTACATCAGCCAATTCCCTCAGCACTCTGGGTTGCATCTCATCATGTCTCAATGACTTACATATGTTTATATTCTTCAGGTGGTCTTGAACCTGATCTTCTCTTGTAGCAGGAGGGACTTTGCTCCCCCAGTGTGACAGATGCACTAGACCCCCCCCTTAACCAAACTAGAAGTACTTTGGCACAGGCTCCAAAGGTGGTAAAGGCCTGAGCCATAGCTGGGCCATGAACTCCCCTAGGAAACCCACAAAGGAACAGTGAAAAACCCAGAAACCCAGTGAACACTGATGCATACAAGCTTGGATCACCAATCATGTGATCAACACATGGAATTGCAGGTGGTTTTTGCAAGACTCCTTTATCAAGGAATAAAGTAAGTCGTGGGTATAAGGAACCTTGTGTATACCTTTCCCATTGTATGCAATTTGACTATAAGCCAACCACTTTATTCCATAAATATGACAGCCTGGGTGCACCTCTCTGAACTCTTCCTGCTAGGCAGTGTGGCTGCATGGCAGTGATCTACCCTTTTGCTGGGATGACTCTCAAGTTTGTTCCTCATGGCAGAGAGACCTGTTACCAATGGCAGGTCTTTGGATGAGCCCAATTTGAGTTCTCCCTGAACTGCAACTGGACTACATGCCAGGCTACTCTCCCCTTGAGCAGGGATGCCCTTCCAGGTTTGAGATTCCTTACCTGAAATTAAGAGATCCTTCCTTACTTAAGGCAGAGAAACTCCTTACTCACAACAGATCCTCCTTAAGTGACTGATAGCATGCCAAATCAATACTAATGAAATCCATGTAGCTCATTCCATTAGGTGTAAACTGTTGACAAGTCTGGGACTAATTCTGGATCCAGCCACACCTAGACTCCTCTCTGAGAAGGAGTTTTAGAAAGCAAAGCGGTCCTCTGTGAACCTTGTGACTCAATGGGAGGCTCTCCGTATTCTTTATTTCTTCTATTAGACATAAATCATTGTCCAAGTTTGAGATTAAGATTGGACCTAGCTGCACCTGAGCTCCATCAGGTCTCACTCTTAACCTTGTGACTCAACAGGAGGGGTATCCCTTGCCTTTTTGCATCTTTGGGCTCTGTGGAAATCATTCTAGCTTGATTCCAATTCCATTTTCCTTCTCATATTTCTTTCATGTAGTAACAGAGTGAAACTTGAACTTTGTTAAGTTGCACTTTTACAAATTCCTATTAAAACCACTTCTGCTAATACCTTTGACAGAGATTCTTTAAAAAATCTAAATCACTCATTCTGCAACACCCCGTCCCTGCCTTGAGGTCCATCTGCTCGAGAGGTGTAAGAAGAAGAGTGCACCCTTGGTAAATTTACAGATGACACCAAGCTAGGAGGAAGCGTCGATCTGCTTTAGGGTTAGGGAAGATCTACAAAGGGATCTAGATAGGCTGGATCACTGGGCCAAGGCCAATTTTATGAGCTTCAATAAGGCCAAATGCCGGGTCCTGCACCTGGGCCACAACAACCTCCAGCAGCCTCCAGGCTTGGGGAGGAGTGGCTGGAAAGCTGACAGGCAGAGAAGGACCTGGGGGTGTTGATTGACAGCTGCCTGAACATGAACCAGCAGTATGCCCAGGTGGCCAAGAAGGCCAATGGCATCCTGGCCTGTTTCAGGAATAGTGTGGTCAGCAGGAGCTTTGGTGAGGCCACACCTCAAATACTGTGTCCAGTTTTGGGCCCCTCTCTGCAAGAAGGACGTTGAGGTGCTGGAGAGGGTACAGAGGCAGGCTACAAAGCTAGTAAAGGGTTTGGAGCATGTCCCTTATGAGGAAAGGCTAAAGGATCTGGGGCTGTTTAGCCTTGAGAAAAGAAGGCTGAGGGGAGACTTTATTGCCCTCTACAACTACTTGAAAGGAAGTTGTAATGAGGTGGGAGTTGGTCTGTTCTCCCTGGTGACAAATGACAGAACAAGAGGAAATGCCCTGAAGTTGAACCAGGGGAGGTTCAGAATGGATATTAATAAGCATTTCTTTACAGAAAGGGTTGTCAGGCATTGGAATGGCCTGCCCAGGGAGGCAATGGAGTCACCATCCCTGGATATGTTTAAAAGCCAGTTAGATAACCATAAGGGTTGACCTCAAGTCTCCCCTGGTGCTCTCTGCCAGAGACTCCAGGTAGGGCCATTCTTTACAGCTGCAGTGCAGAGCACATTTTTAATATCTTTTCTTGCCTGGATTGGCCCCAAGGTGACTGCATGAACAATCTCCTGTTTAATATGTTCAAAGAATTGTCGCTGCTCAGGGCCTCATTTGAAATTGCTCTTCCTGGCCACTTGATAGAGAGAGCTCACAGTCAGATGGTAATGATGCTAATGGAGGGTCTCTAACTCTTGCTTGGGTCCTGCTTTGCTGACTGTTGCATGCTGCAATGCAGACAAAGATGGAGGGAGCTGGGGAGCTACAAGGGCCACTCCTGGCTTCAGCAGTCTCTGAGACATGGACAACACTGGCACAGAACCTGGGATGGCCCTACTTCCCCACTGCTTTTCAGTTTCTTTTTTTTCTGTGGCTGAGGAAAGAGTTTATTCCTGACAATGAGATAAAAAAAAAACCCAAACAACCCACCTGTAATGACAGGTGGGTTTTTTTTAACTAAATTAGTTTCACAGTGGAACTATTCTCTTGCTAGAATAATGTTTTTCTTACGTTCACTGCATCAAGACTATAAACAAATAAACTGATAGCACCTCACCTCTTTCAGGATCACAACTCCCTTTGAACAAGGAAAGGTTGATGTGGCCCTGATTTTTTATATCGTTGGTGCCACCCAGCGTTGAAAGACTGGAAGTGGCACTGCAAAGACATGCTGTAGAAGCCACAGGCAGCTGATACCTCTGGCACATGTTCTGCATCCATGACTCTACTGCCAGACCTGTTGTGACCATATGCTGTCTGAAGACCAAAGTGCAAGGAAGAACCAGGAGATTCGGTTTTTTTAAATTTCAGATGCTGGTTGAGATCAATTGGTATGAAAATGCATATGGGTAGGCATCTAGGTATTTAGTATCTACAATAACTGGTGATCTCTCAAGTTAGTCTCCTCTCAGTGTGAAAATATGTATTGGGATGCCTGGCTGAAGCACATCCACTACATATAGAAACGTAGTGACATATAATGAATTCACATCTGTGCCATGTCCCATGTCTTAGGTGAAGGTCTCCATGTTGAAGATGGCCGATCATAGGATCCCCTTGTATGCATGTCCCTTCCACCAGACACAGTCCTTGACTGAGCACTGTGACCTCTCTCCCTAGGTCTTCCCATTTCCACGTGGCTGATGGGCTTATCACACTGTGACCTACTGTGCCCAGCAATGGGGAAGATGCTGTCCTTTTCATGCTGCCAATGTGAGAGATGCAGGCAAAACGGTGAGGAAAGAAGGAATTGGGCATCTCAGGCAGAACCTGTGAGGTACTAAAAGTCCATACATGAACAAAAATTTAATGGTTAGGTCCTATTCCAAATAACTGATGTGCCTTTCAGATGGGCTAAAAGGACATGGTATCTTGCTACACACGCTTCAGTGACCACCTTTCCCATTTATAAGCCAGAAATGTTCTTTAAGCAGGAGTTTTTTCCAACCTACTTCCACCCACCTCTCTTCATCAAAAGGCTCATCCTTTCTCCGATGCTTTCATCAGAGAAAAAGTGTGAGAAGAGTGACTGTGAGGTGTTTCTACATGTGTTTAGTGGATTTTAGGACCCATATTGATAGGAAAGGCTAAAAGTTCAGAAGTCCTAACTCTGTGAACTCTTTCATCACCATCAGCACATGCACTGTTACAGGTTGAAGGAAAATGGAAAGCATCACCTCAGCAATGCAGAATGAGAGTCCTAGCTTCAGTGTTTTACAAGTGCGAGCAGTATATTTCACTTCTCTGGGTTCATTCAGTTCATTAAGCACAGGGAATATGGGGCTGCAGATCTGAAGTGTGATAGTACAAATACCGGTTGGAAGAAAAAAAAAAAAATGGTGTGAAAAATATCTTACGACTTCTTTATACAAAAACCGTTACTGGGTAGACTCCAAGACAGGCTATGAAAAGAAAAAGAGCAACTCCATAAAAAAAAAGAGGAAAATGACCTAGTGATAACCTGCAACTTGTCACTGAATCAGGTGTGGATGATACTGGCAACAGTCCAAAGTGGACCAGTACCCCCTAAACATGAACCTGCCCCAACACATATTCCTATCCTAGATGGATTATATCTATATTTGGTAGATACCTGAGTGGTTTGTCTCCTTTCTGATGTTGGCAGCATTGTGGAGGTCGCTAAGCCAATTCACTTCTCTTTGAGTTGAACTGAGCTGTCCCCCCGAGACATGCCCCTCAGACCTTGTTGAGCCTGCCTCAGCGTTGTTTTAAGCCTGAAAGACAGCTATAAAGTCACTCTTACAGAGATGAGTACACAAATGTCTTAGGGAAGAAGTGTCAAAGAGTACACTGAAAAACTGTATTCTTTCCCAGTGGTACAATGTCCGGTTTTGGTGCAACCGCTCTGCATTTCATCCATCAGAGAAAGGAGCCAAGCATGCTGTCACCAGTACTGGAAACCAATGCTGCTGAAATGGGAGCAAATGCCAAGCAAATGCGTTATACATCCTAGTTAAGGAGGGGTGTATATAGGAGAGTATAGCAAAATATCTGAGCAGTAGCAAAAGTGGAGATTCTTCTGAAACTCAGTGGAATTGCAGCTCTGAATTAGGGTGATTCCAATTTTAAGGGATATCATTCCCACCTTCTGAAGACCTTCTCATCTCCTTTTTCTTAGTTCTTTCATATTACTTCCTCAATTCTGACAGATGAAGCCACCCACTGGGTTCACATGTCCAGACAGAAGCTTCCTCTTCTCCACCTGAACATTCTGCTGCACTTCCAGGTCTTCTGGATACAGATTGTCCACTTGTTACTAACTTTGCTAAATAGTTTGCACCCTTAGCTCCACCTTAGGACTCTTCCTAAAAACAGATCTTTAGATCAAGAAGCCATAACTTTCCTTGTGACCCATTAAATCATCCCAGTGGGTTTCTTTTCCATTTTTCAGAAGTCCTATACCTGGATTGTCCTTGCTTGGATTTCACTGGTTGAACTGGGATGCTAAACCAGCTTCTTCCACAAACACCATGACTTTGACTTTCTCTGACAGAACTAGACACCTCCAGTAAGATACAGTTCTTCTATGAGGCATTCTTCTCTTTTCCTGATCAGTGCTAAGAGGCAGAGGAAACTTTTCCCTTGGGTGCTTCAGGGCTTCTGGTCCCAACCATTAAGGGGATGGTATCATCCATCTCTTTAAGAATGATCTTGGGGATCAGTTGTTCCAAATGCAATGTTCCCCCACTGTGATTAATTACCATCTTATGCAGTTTTAGCCAAGAGGAGTAACATGATTTCTTCATGCACACCATCCAGAGCTTTGCATCATTAGTGTTTATTGACAAGGCAGATAAGTATGTGCACTGACCAACATCCCTTATGTTTCAGAGTATCCTGGTGACTGAGTCACTGTGCACTGACCAACATCCCTGTTTCAGAGTATCATGGTGACTGAGTCACTAGAAGAAAATTTTTTATCACTTGAGTGATCGGTTGATAAATTTTTGCCTAAAAGTGTGAGAAAAGACATCTGACCTAAGAGAGGAGCATGAGCATCTCTAAGCTTAGTACTGCCTAGTCACCAGATCCCAAGTCTAACTATTACCCACCTTCTTTTTCCTTTGTTCCATATGGGTCTCTGCTTTTCCAGTGGCCATCATCTGCACCTGAATACCAGGAATTGTGGCAGACCATGCTGTACTACAGCGATTGACCGGCCTATTCCCCTGTGACAGGCCAGATCTCACTTTCGCTCACCTTTTGTCAAAGGATTCATGCTGCTCATATGGATCAGCTGTCCCGGGTTAGCTGCAGAGGTGAAAAAACATGTTGTGGCTTCCGGATCATCATAACTGGTTTATTCTTGGATTGCCATGGCAATAAGTTCTCATCCATTCATTCACATTGCAGTCACACTTCAACCATAGTTAGCCAAGAACTCCTTCCTAGACCTTCACAGAATAATCCCCAAAACAAGAATTGCTGGAGGGAGACATGCTTTTGTCCTGTGTCCACTTTGCTCTTTTAGAGTTTTTTACGTAATAGTGACAGAAGTTAGAGTGGCTCTTCTACTATGTTTTACACCACATTTCCCCTTTTTCATTTATACTGCTTTTGACTCAAGCCTGTCTCAGCAGTTGCTTGCTGCACTGCCAGCTGCCAATATGACAGCATGTATAAGCCTAGATTTGCAGTCACAGTCCCTGGGTCATGGTCCATGGGACAGCCATGGGTTACATGGGATGGTTTTGACTGAAATGCCTTACATGCAGTTTGTTAATGTACGGACACTAGCATAAACTCTCAGCTGCATAAAGTCCTTTTTGAGTCCTGTTGCCCAGAAGGATGCCGGCAGCAGTACAAAGCAGCAATAAATCAATCAGCTAGACAGTATGTAAGTGCATTGCATAACCAGGTAAATAAACAACTACTCAAAACAACAAAACACTGTCTCTATTTTCACCTTGTCAGGTCGAGCCATTCCAGAAAATCAATAGGGGATATAGGAAAGGTCACTGACTGACTACATCTCATGAAAAAGCAACGGCCAAACAGCAGTAGCTCCAGCTCTCTGAGAAGAGAAAGGCATGGACTTTAACAGAATAAACCCAAGATTACAAAGTGGCAGTGAACAAATATTAAAGCATAACCACTACAGACTATGGAGATGTTGTAGAAAAGTAGGATATTCAAGATAGTAATTTTGTTCTCCATTTCTTACACCTACAGATGTCTCTATTCGCTTTTGATTAGGGAAGAGGAGTTTTGGAAAAAAACAAAACCTCTTGCTGAGCTAACCTGATGGATGCACTTGTGAGGTGATAGCTTTACATATATTTTGATATACTGGAGAGTTTTTTAGTTAAAAAAAAAAAAAAAGTAACAATCTGGATACATTTAGTACCCTGAAGCTATTGCCCAGACTAGCATATTTTTATGTAGGTCAAGTGCTGATTTTAAGCCATTTCATGGCAGATTTTGAAGTCACCAAAGTCACCTTCACTGAAGCAAGTCTCTCAGTAATCAAGTACTACTGAAGCCAGTCTCTTGCCCAGTGCTTAAGAAAAGTTTGTCTGAACACTTATTCGCTGCCCAGAGATGATGATGGCCACACAGTCACACACCTTGGTGGATGCACTTGAGAACACTGGCATTTATAATAATGCTGAGGAAGCTGCTACTTCTTGCCAGCCTGTCGTGCTTGAAAAGGGACAAAACTCAACTGCAAACCTTTCATTGCTGATCTTAACCTACTGTCTGGCACTGTTTTCCATGCCAATCCAAAGTACACAACATTTATTTCCCTGCTGTGTCTTAAGGTATAACCACAGTCCAGAAAATCTACATCTTTGTGGAAAGCTCCATGTCACTGTGACTCTGCAGGGGCCACACAAGGGCTTGCAACATGACAGCAGATGCTGCTATATGATAATTTACATCTTCCAAGCATCCTCCAACATAGTCTGCAATTCCACTTGGGTGTTTGGCGGTAGCTACCAGCTCTATACCCATCTGTGCTGCTAAAAGCTAAAGTGATTGTACATTAAACTCGGAGGTTTGTTGACAGCTATAGGCAGGGATTCCAGTTTCTTTATGTCCATAAATGTGCAGAGACCAGATGACACATGCGGTGTGCTAAGCCAACAATAGATTGGTATCTGTGAGTACTTGGAATAAATCAATTATCATGGCTGCTTCGTCTCTCTCTGTCAACATCAGCAACAAACAATTTCTCTGACAAGGGTGAAGCCTTGATGAAAAGCTTGCAGAAAGGGAGACCATCCTGAGCTAGGTGTCCAGGTGTCATGGTTTAATCCCAATAGGCAGCTCAGCACCGTGCAGTTCTTGTTCTCTTCCCCCACAGTGGGGTGGAGGAGAGAATCAGAAGGGTAAAAGTGAGAAAACCTGTGGGTTGAGATAAAGGCATTTTAATAGATAAAGCAAAAGAGAGACGTGTAAGCAAAACAAAACAAGGAATTCATTCACTGTTTCCCAGTGGCAGACACCAGGAAAGCAGGGCTCCATCACACTTAGTGGTTACTTGGGAAAACAAATGCCATCACTCCAACCAACGAACCATCCACCCTTTCCTCCTTCTTCCAGAAGGTTTTATTGCTGAGCATGACACGATATGATATGGAAGGAATACCCCTTTGGCTAGTTGGGATCAGTTGTCCCATCTGTGTCCTCTCAACTCCTTGTGCACCCCCAGCCTACTCACTAGTGGAGTGGTGTTCAAAGAAGAAGAAAACTTCTTGTTATGCCAGCGCTGCTCTACAGTAACTAAACCATCCTTATGTTATCAAACCTGTTTTCATCACAGGTCCAAAACACAGCATCATACAAGCTACTATGAAGAAATTTAACTCTATCCCAGATAAAACCAGCACATCAGGAACGCTCAGCACTTATTTTTACGTTGTTAAACATCTAGATTTTATCAAAAAGCTTATAGTAGAAACAGCCAAAGACTCTATAGCTGTGAAAACAGAGTTAGTGAGGGCAAATATGGCCAAACACCTGGCTTTTATTTAGGTACCTATATGGGACTTCCTCACCAGCACCCCTCATCCCTTTATTGGCAACATTATCATAGAACAGCTTGGGTTGGAAGGGACCTTAAAGATCATCTAGTTCCAGCCCCCTTGCCATGGGCTGGGACACCTCCCACTAGACCAGGTTGCTCAAAGCCCCATCCAACCTGGTCTTGAACACTTCCAGGCAGGACGCATCCACAACCTCTCTGGACAACCTGTTCCAGTGTCTCACCACCCTCATAGCAAAGACCTTCTTCCTAATTTCTAATCTAAATCTACACTTTTCCAGTTTGAAGCCACTGCCCCCCATCCTATCACTACAAACCCTTGCAAAAAGTCCCTCCTCAGTTTTTCTCTAGGCCCCCTGCAGATACTGTAAGATTACTTCAGGTTATGTAAGTAAGCAAGTAATTAACAGCAAATTACAGGAGTACGCCTGCTATGCACCTGAGGATAACTTGCACTAAGTGACAAATAATCATCAAAGACACAAATTAAATTAATTGAGGTGATCAGGTATCACAGGCACAAAAGATGTGTGGGCTGGACTGTAGTAGTTGTTTGTGACAAAGGTTCTTACCCTGTATCTGTATGTCAGACTGAGGCACAGACAGAAGAGGTGTTTTCAACAAGGCTCACTGAAGTTCTGAAGACATTTGAATTGTGTCTATATGAAACTTCTGAAGCCTTCATGTAAGGAAAGCTTTGGTCCTTACTGAGTAACTGATAAATTGCGTGCTGTGCTTTGTCATCGAGTGCTCACTTTTATTTGTCAGCCTGCAGGAAGGAGACAGCTCTATCTTTATCTGTGCAGGCTAATGCCTCCCCATGCTAAAACTCACTGAGCCTTGGGGCTAATAAAACATCCTCCTTGCCCAGTGTGAAACCATTGGGTGAAAAAAGGGGACACACCAATATCTACTCAATGGCACTAGGGCCAAGGGGACCCTGAATGAGTCAGGATCAGAAGGGCTTTTTATGTCTCTCAGGAGACAGTCACCCTGGGCTGGGAGGTTGCCATAGCAGGTTAAGTCATGTCACCTGCCCAGTCATGGTAGAAGTTACTCTATCTGGTGAATGAGAAATTTGCAAGGTGCGGAAATCTCTGTTAACATATAGAAAGTGTAACATCAGGCAGCAGTCAGATCTGTTATTTGTATGTGAGCATGACTACAAACAAGGACCAGCTGCATAGCTGTGATTGACACCATCTGGAAGGACCTGAGCTGGGCAGCACCAGCAGTAACCATTCATTCTCTTCTTAAGGGAAAAGTGGTGCCAAGAGTGTAGATTTATGTGGTCAGGTAAGATTAAAGATGGAATAATACTAACTGTGTTGAAAATCCTAGTGACAAAGGGAAAATGTGCCCAGGTATAATAATATAAATGTAGCTAATCTGCCCTCAAAGTGACCTACTCTTTGAAAAGGTATTGCTTTTTACCATCAGAAAAAAAGATTGTCACACAGAGACTACACCAAAAATACCCTCAGGGAAGAAAAAGGCACATTGGTCAATGGGAAGTGCAGAGACAGGTTAATTCAGACTATAATAGAGGGTAAAAAGAGTTTCACTGTTCTCCTGATCTACTGTTAATAAGTCAAAATGATTAAACAGAAACTTTAGTTACATGAAGGAAGTGCTTTCTCTAACCTTTGCTAAAATATTTGGGAGAACAGAATTACAGGTTGAACTCTGTCCACTGAAAATAAGATTAAAAGTTATTTCTCATTACAACTGCATGGTAAGAAAACAGAAGAAATTGTGTTGATACTCACGGTGCTAAAAAATATTTTGCAGAATTAGAACGTGAGAATTCTGTAAGTTTTATGGGAGTGAGGAAAAATCTATATGGCTTTAGACCTAGCATAGCTCTTAAGTTTCTGTATGTGCAAACAAATAAGTCACACCCACAATTTAACAGATTAATCCCTAAATTTGGCATATGAATTTTGCTGATTTCATTCTGAATATTTTGCAAAACTTTAGGTAGTGTTGTAAAGCATGATGTCAGTGAAGAGTTAAAAGAGAAAATACTGGCAATTAAATAAGCTTCACAGCAAGTTATGAAAATTGCATAGAACAGCCTGCACAAGATCTTTCAGAAGCAGCACCTCAGTCTCTCTTTGAGCTCTTATACTGCTTGAGAGCTGTCTTAGTGCACAGGAATGTATGCATTCCTACATTACCTGCATGTGCTGTCAGTCTCTCAAAAGCAACATGCCACAAACCAGATGCAGGGATGTTTCACTTCATCTTCTAACCTTACCCAAAAGAAGCAAGAGTCTCTAGAATTAAATGTGTCCTCTATGCCTACCATGTAACTCTCACACAACCTACTGGCACAGCTGTGCTATGGGGAAATTGCAAACCCATAATTTCCTCCTGAAGATGAAGTCCCTGGGATGATTTACAGAGCAAGCAACTGCAGTTGTTTTGACTTACTTTCAGTATTTTGAATCAGATCCTGTCGTTGTTCAGCTCACATCTGTTTTATGCAGCACTAGGAATACAATGTCTGACAGCCTGAGGCAGCACTTCTAATTTGTACAAATAGCATTCAGAATAAGCTCCACATGATAATTAATCAGTGGTCATTAAAGCAAGAGATACCTATGATGTCTCTGATGTTTATTTAAGGCTTTTCATGGCGTTTTAATCACAGTATCGCCATGGCAGGATTTCCTTTTATTTAAAAGAAATACTGTGCCTTGCAAAATGTTTTAGGGTGGGGTTTTTTTCTAGATTTCTGAAAGTCATTCCTAATGATTCTTTCTCTTGCTTAAGGGTGTAGTAAAATGATTGTGAAAGCAGCACTGTGATTAAAATAGTTCCTATATCAGAAGCCTCACATATCTCAGATGCAAGTGTCTGGGTTTGCTTAAGCTTTAGTACAGATGCTATTACACCAGAATATTTACTTCCCAGAAAATGCAACAGGACTAAGGCTCTCTGAAATATGAAGAGACAAAGTAATATAAGAAAAGAAAAGCTGGGGAGGGGGAAGGATGTGAAGGGAGGAAAGAACAAAATCAACCACCTCAAGGAGAAAAAAAGGAACGTCAGATTTTCCAGAAGTGCACACACATCATTTAAAGCACAATGATTTTGAAGTTTGTGCTTATATTGATTCAAGAAGAATTAGATTATTTTTTTTAATAAGGAAAATGAATGTTTTTCCTCCTGCATGTTTCAATGTCTTGTTCACAAGTTTCACAACTTGTTCTCAAGAGGCATCTGAGGATTTGAGACCGTATCCTCAGTGATATTTAGATATGAAACTTTGACTGAAATCAGTAACAGCTAAGGGAAAGGGAAGGAAGCCAAGCACTTGGCTGTAATGACTCCTCAACCCTCTCAAAGACTGATGGGAGTAAGAGGGGCCTGAAAATTGTATTTTCTAGACCCATCTCCTGACTGGTAAGGATAGGGAATATGTAAGATGTCTGTGGGGCATGGGGCAAGAGCTGGACTATTCAAGAGAGCAGAGGGTAAAGTTTACAGGAAGTTTAAACAAGATACTTTGTGTTATTTCTGTGCTGTCAATCTCTCTCAAATTTCTTTTGGGAGGTCCTATGTTCACACAACAGAAAGTGGACACGGACATGAGTTAATACCTCTTCATTACTAAGTCAAAGCAGTTGCTCTCCATCAAGGGATAAAACATAGCCACAAGACCAATTTTATCTCATGACCTCTCATGGCATGCTAGGAGTCTTTACCTTTCTAACAAGACATGGCAAAATAAGGTGCTAAGTGGGAAGATTTAGAAACATCAAAACATACATATACTATCTACACATACTTTTTCACCTTTACACATGCATTTTTTTTCCAAGCCTTTCCTGATCTAGTTTTTCTTTCTGTGCTATAGTATCTGAATTTCACAGGTTAACCATGTCTCTCACATACATCATACCAGCTTCAGAACTTTTTGACATTATAGTATTATTTTACAGCTTAAAGCTCGCACTTGGTTTCTGCCAGAAACCAATCCTCCTAAGCAAGCCCAACCACTGTAACTTTACAGAAATGGCATGTCTTCAGGAGGGATGTTTTTCTAACAAGCAAAATCACTTTTATCAGTAAGGAACTAGCTGCTACTTTTATCATCGTATCTGCAATTCATTCACTTGCATCAAATGATACAGGCCTCTCAAGCAGCTAGTTTCTTCTACTTGTACTTCTGCAGAGCTGATAACCTTTTAAAGGCTGACACCTTCCAAGACCCAATTTCAAGAAACTGTGCCATTTCAGTCAGCTAATTTGTGTCCGTTGCCGCACTAATCATTCCCCATGGTATTGCTTTTGGTGGTAAGCAATAAAATGTCACCTCCTAACAAGATCAGGATATACGGTATCAAACTACCTAATCTTTTTTTAGCTCAAGGGGTTCAGACATTTTCTAAGTCTTTACTTCAGTCCAACACCGGGACTAAATAACTTTGTTGCTTGAATAAAATGGCATAAAAATGACAGGTCATGCAGCTGGTGTGCTCATAGGCACATCATACATGTTACTTGGAATAGTGATATGCATTTTAACATATTACTTGGAGTATTTCCCTATTCTTAAAATTTGGTACAGTGATGAAATAACATTAATGTGATAACATGAATGTCAATTAAAATTAACAGGGACAATACACTCCTAAATATTTTAGTTTATGTTACAGAACCAGGCTTTATCTTTGCTTTTTGATAAGGAAACAGGTAAAATATATCCTGTAATGTCTACTACTCTGTTTGTAGAATCCCTTGATGCAAAAATCTTGTTTAAAATGATGTACTGTAATGATGATTCCTGTGGTTCTCAGCAGGATTTAGGGCTTTGAACGTTGAAAACTCCACAGGGGAATTTTACTTTTCCAGTGTCTTCATTTGATGAGCTGGTTGGTTAGCTTCTTGAAGAAAAAACAAACAAACAAACAAAACCAACCCAAAAACAAACAAACAAAAAAACCAATATCAAACAAACAAACAAACAAAAACTGGAAAAGAACGAGACTTACAGCCTTTAGAAAAATGTAAATGCTAAGAAGTAAACCAAGCAAGAGCTTCAGTAGGGTAACACAGACATATGTTCAAAGAGAACATCATAATTCTTTAGTTTTGCATCAAGCTCAGCATTCTTCCTTTCTCACCTTTGCAGCTGTATAAAGTAGCAAATATGGAAAAAAAATCAATACTGGCAGCTTTTCAGCTCTGTTTCTTCTAAGCTGTTTTCAGTGGCAGACTGGCTGCTCCTCCGTGTTTTTCCTAAAGAGCCTAGAGATGCTTTTTCTCTGAGTTTGGCTGGCAGGTACAGCAGATCCCATTCTGGCAGAAAGTGTCAGAAGTGATGGTTGTTCTGCCAGAGAGCACTTGTGAGTCCAGGGACCAGGCAGTGTTTGCAGTCAGCTCTGCACATGTCTTTCACCAATCCAGGGCTGGGCACTGGATACCCCACACGTGGATAGAAAGCTCAAAAGCAGTCAAAGCTTGAGGAATACAGCATGGAGACCGGTTGTCCTGTCTGAGCTGTCAGCACTGTGGGGCAAAGCATGAGCTGAGCTGGGGGTTGTGTCAGTTTGCCTGTTCAGTGGGGCTGAATAAGAACGCGATGGGGAAGATGCTTGTCAGCAACTGTTACCGTGTGAGAGAGAACAAGTGTTGGGCAGTCAATGCTTGCCCATGGGCTGCAGTTCTCTTGGCCTTGTTTGCACATCTCCTTGGCTCATTGATGTGTCAGCCTCTCCCAAGTCATCTGAGACAACAGCCTTATTGCTCTGCAGAGCTTTCATCCCACTGCTCTTCCTCTTGCTCCAAACATGCTTTCTATGGCAGGGTGCTTCTCCTGGATGTACAAGGTCCAGCTGCCATTACGCTCTGCTGAATTTACAAATGTTTGCATTTAATTAATCTGCTATTCTCCCTCAGGTATTGACATAGTCTTTTTTGAGTCACGGGAAAGGGAATGAAGTAAACCTTGTACTGTGTCCTGGTTTGAGTTAGAACAGAACTATTTCTGTTCAGCTATTTTACTTTTCAGCTCAGTCTCTTCTAACCAACTGCACTTTCTGATGATAATGGCACATTTCTGCAAGCAGTGTCTGCTTCAAGCAGTGATAACATTTGATGTTTACAGCTACTACCAAGGATTGGCCACTGCTGGATCTTGTGTACCACATTGGGGTGCAGAAAGTAAGAGGCTGCACCTGCAGGGAGGAGCAGACAGGACAGGTGACCCTAAACTGACCAGTGAGGGATTCCAGCCCATACATGTCATATTCAGTATAAAGCTGAGGCATCATGAGGGTCGGTCTCTCTTCTTCAATGTCTGGTCTCCAAGGAGGACTCTCTTCATTCTGCTGTCAATCCCGATCCGTGTGTTCCTGAATCCAGTACCAGAACCCAGATCCTGAACACAGCTCTTAACTACTGCTGAGTCTGGTCTGGGACTGCCCTGGTGCCTGCTCCACAGCATCAGTGGTGACGGTGACATAATTGTCATGGGGGTGTTGTTGATACTGGTTTTGTAGGTATTTGTATATATTTCGTTTTATTATTACCATCTTCATTAAAACTGTTCTACTTTTCTAATCCATAAGTCTCTCTCCCTTATTTCCTTTCTATTCCCCATTGGTAAGAGAGAGGGATTGGTGGAGAGCAATCTGGTTTTCATATAACAGCCAACCTGTCTCCAGACTTTGACATACTGCAATGACTGGGCGATAGGCTGTTGGTGGGGAGGCAAGGTCTGAACAAACATTTTATCTTCTGTCTTTTTATCAGGAAACAAAGTTGAATTTTCTCTATCCACGAGTTGTAGCATCATGCAACTAAACACAATGCTATGAAGGTCTAATAACAAGAGAAATCTGGGTCTCCTGTGAAATATCTCAGGCACTGTGCTATCCACTGTGGGTAGGGATGAGCTGGGTCACCTGCTGAGCCTGTCCAGGGCTGTCGATCAGGACCTCAAGGGATGTGCAAGGAAGGCTGTAGAGCAATGACGCCCTACAGCAGCCTGAGGATCACTCCTGAGCAGCAGGGACTAAAGCACATCAAGGATATCTGGGGACGTGTGGAGAAGGACCACAGAGGACATGTCAGGGACTTCACGATCCTGGGGACGGACAGAATTGGAGGGGGGTGATGAGGAGAAAGCTCTCAGGTCCCTGGAAGCACAAGAGTATTTGTAGGGCTGAAGCACCCCGAGGATCTATAGGGCACAGAGGGATATGTATGTGGGGTGAGGGAAAACAACAGCTTTACAAAATACTTATTCACTGGCTTTGGCTTTCAGAAAGCTTCTAAGACAGAGGCAGGTTTGGGTGCAACAGCAGTACAGGCACAAGAAACCCCATTCTTACCAAATTTGTCCTTAGAGAGCTGGCAGCTGGTTATTAATCCACTACCTCTCAAGTCTCCAATTAAAAGGAGAAGAGTTGGGCTTGGAGAGTAGCTACTTTCCACCCTTGGAAAGAACAGAAGATAAGGATAATCATTTTAGACACACATTGAACCTTCCCTCGGAGAAAAAAATCGGCTTTTAATCAGTCTCGGGAGCCATAAACACTTCACATGAGGCTTCTAGGGGCCTGTGGCCACACATCCTTTATGGTATAGCAGAGAGAGCAGGGGTGATAGGAGCTGCTCAGCACAGTTAACGGGATGCAACAGGGAGACACTGTCACCATTTCTGAAAGAGGGAACAGGGCCACACCTGCCCCTCTGCCTTTTCCTCCAACATGGAAATAAAACTCCATGTCCCTGTTTGAAGTGGAGAGCAACTGGGGTGGTGGGTAAGACCACATGTTTAGACTGCAGTGCTTCCCAGACTGTGACCTTGATATTTGACCAGCCATTTCCCTCTCCACTTGAATGGGAAACTCTTTATCCATTCCCTCCCAGAGCAAGGTCTCCCAAATTCGTCAGATTTTCCTTAGATAAACTCCATCCTTGGAGTCATCGAATGCCCAGTTGGCCAGGGCTGATGCTAGCCACACTCAGCTGTTGAAGGCCAGCAGAGCAACCTGGGATAGTTCTTCAGTTTTATCCATCAACCCATTTGTGCATACATACAGAGCTGCCACAGAGCCTTAAAGTGACACAGGTATTGCAGAGAGCAGGTCAAGGTGTGCCAGGACAGGCTGACAGACTGGGAAATGACCGAGCCTTGGCCACCACCTATTTCAAGGCCTTTCATTGCAGCCAGATGTGGGTTGAGGAGGAGGAGGAAGAAGAGGGAAGGATGGAAATTTATATCATCTGTCAGAATTCCCCCAAGAGAAAACTAATTCTTCCAATCTCACCCTAGGCAGACAAGTTTGGTTTTACTAATACATCAAAACTTCTGCTTTTTGCTTTGTGACTATTCCCAGAAAAACAAAAAGCCATAAATCACAGAGCAGGGGGATGATTGATTTAACTTAATAAAGGGAGACAATAAGACGAGAAAGTAAATCAAACAGATGGGCTTGATTTGTGGCTACAAAAGCCATGTGCCAGCCTACATACACAGAAAAAACATATAATGTATGGTTCTCTCCACACCACTGCAATTCAGCCCTGTTATTTACTGAACCCCTATAATCACTGCTGCTCAGATGTCCCACTGATACTCCCCAATTACTGCCAGTTCTTTTGCTCATAAGGAACCTTTTCCCTAGTGTTAATCAGTGCAGGCCTCTGCTTGGTGTGTTATGGGTTGAGTGGTGGACTGCAGCAACCATCCTAAAACTGATGTTGCTGGAATCAGGAAGGAGACATTGCGGTCCTGGAACCTGGTATTAGCAGTGTCCATTTATCTCACATGAGCTGAGCAGGGGATCATTAGAGTTCCTGATCTGCAGCTGCTACACTCTCTCCGGGAGCAGCTGAGGATGTAAAACTCTGTCACCTCCTTATCTCCTCAGGGCCAGTGGCTTGAGCCTGAGGACCCAAAGCCCATCTCTGATATAAACCTCATGGCTGTGTAGCCATTGCTTAGCCTGCTGCGGGCATTGCACAGTCATCAGGAGGAGCCACGAGACACCTGTAGAGCAGAACCAGGAAAGGACACAAAGGTGAAACCAAAGGCGCAGAGGAAGGTTGGTTGAGATGATGTCACTACCAGCTCAGGAGTTCATGAGAAAAAACCCACTGTGGGAAGGTACAAAATGCTCAAGAAGCAAACAGGGAGGTGAAATAAGGAAATTGAGCAGCACTGAGGATGAGCCCTGGGGCTGCATAGACCAACTCTTCTCCCTCCAAGTTGGTACCTCAGAGGCACTGACATGCTGTATGGGGGTGGTGAGCTTCCTGTGCTCAACTTGGTAGCTCATTAAGCCCCAGCTATCCTGTGTGTATGTTAGCTAGCAAATACTGGCTTTGCTCTTCAGAGCAGTGTGTGTCCTGCGTGCAGCACCTCCTTGCACATGCTGAAGGGTGCTCAGACAAAGAGACCCTGGGGGGGGGGCGGGGAGGCTCAGATCCCACTGGAATTTCTGTGCTCAGCGCCACAACCCAGATACAAACTGCTCACGGGCAGAAAGATAGACTGTCCCATCCACAGCAAAGTTTAGGATCCGAGTCATGCAGTATGAGCCCTGTCTCAGCAGCTGGTGAATTGCATGGGCAAAAGTGCTCCAAGGGAGGCAGGAAAAGCATTTACAGTCACTGAAGTCAAGGCTTATTAAAGTTTCTCACTATGGGCTTTGTGGAAAGTTGAAGCTACGTTGACTAGTCTACTAAAAGTGGTAAAAGGATGGACTTGGAGAGAAAATTACAAGCCTAGAAAAGAGAAAGATGGGTGTAAAATACGAGACTGAATTGCTGAAGAAACTGAGGCAGAAATATATGTGCCTTTGAGGCGGAGATCTTACCATCCACACCACTAGGGAAGTGAGCCCAGGCAGGATGTGATGGATGGCTTGAAAGAGCTAACGTGGCAGAAGATTGAGATCAGGATCCAGATTGGCAACAACCATCTGTGAGGCAAGAGAGACTCAGCATCGTGGATCTGATGATTTGGTTTGCCAGAGGACAACTGAGTTTTTTGAGGAGTCACACAAGTAGGCTGTGGTGCAGCTCTCCAAGAGGGATTCCTGGGGAGACATATTGACCCCTGGGCTAGGAAGGGAGCTGGGTGGTCTGATCCCAGGACAGGTCATGCAAAGACACCAAGTTACCCACCTCCTCTCTGACCGCTTCTTGGCAAAGTGCTGGAACTCTGACCCTCCTCGTGTCTCCAGTCACCACTGGTGCATAGTTGTTGATAAAGGGATGTAAGTGTGGGTTAGGACAGACCTGAGTAAAAGCCTGGAACTAGACAGAGTTGTATGACAGCTGCTAGGACCCTATGTGGATACTGTTATACAGGTGTGGTGGGACTCACAGGAGCCCCAGAAATAGCCATAAGTGGTCATAACCCCACGGCAGCACTGTCCAACCTCATCCCAGTGTCAGCAGGACTAAGGGAAGAAGCTAGGGGAGAACGCTAGGGCCCACTGTGGTGAACTGTAGAAGCACTGCTCCTCTCCCTAATCATGGTGTGGTTACTTGGCTTGGAAGAAGAGAAAGCTGAGGAAGAACCAGAGGATTTTTTTTTAATCAAGAAAACAGGTACTGAATACAAGATCAGGAGCTACCAAGACAATCACCTAATGCTGAGATTCAGAAATTAAACCTGCAATGATGGATGGATTGGTACCAGCTGCTAGGGCAATTACTGAGCCTATAAATCAACAGCATTTGACTCAGAACTAGCTTAAGAGGGAAGCCACTCAGGCAGAGCAATCCTACCAGACACAAACAGATAGAAAACGTAAAAAAAAAGAAACAGTCTGTGAAACATTCCAAGAAGTAGCATTTGCCACTAATAGTTTACTCCACAGAAAGCACAGTTAAGAGAAAAAAGCCAGTATTTCAAAGTTGTGGCACAGGCCAGTGATTTTGCTGGAATACCGGAGACAGAGACAGAAGATGGAATTTCTGCAGATTACAGAGCTGAAGAAGGAAACCTAAATGCCAGGCGAGGGTCACTTTTAGCATCTTTTATGAACAGCAACCCAAATTAACCAAACCACAGAAGCTGGAAGAGAAATAAGCAGTAAAGCCTGACACAGACAGACCTGATTTTGCACCATAGGGATGCCCACCTCCTCAAAACCTCCAGCTGCTCCTACCCAGACTCATCTGTACTTCACAGAGGGCAACCAGCAACTAGAGCACTGATCATAACAAAGTAAATACACACAGTCACAAAAAGCTAACAGGTGCAGGACCCTCACCTGGCTCAATGCAAGAGAGCCCAGAGAGCCGCCAAGCAAAGCAGACATGACCTATACTTGACATGAAGGAGAAATAGATTTTAAGACTGTTTCATACTCAGACAGAGCAGATAGTGCATTAGGAATCCTAATGCTCTGGCAACCTGGCCAGTGTGTGTTATTGTAAATGTGGAGAAGTTCTTAAGAAAAAGTCAAGCTTCAGATACACCTTCTATAGATGGTATTTTTATCCATGTACCCTCTTGTGCAGCCATGAGAGCTGGTGCTGCAAGTAACAGAGGAAATAGGAGTTTAGGTGGCAAAAGACCCAACTGGTACAGTGGAGACTTAAAGAGCTGGGCATAATTTTAGCACAAGAGCACGAGTTGTTGATAAACAACAGGTAGAGCTCATTGAAATGCACACACGTAAACACACACCCAATCTTATCAGGGCCTTGTAAAGACTATGTAACTTTCCAGAATATTTATTCCACCATAAGCAGGCAAAATCCAGATGTTGACCATGTCCCTGAAGAAGAAGAGATGGTGGCCACAGGGCCCACAACAGCCAGGGGCACCAAGGCTGCCAGTGGAAAGTTTTGCTCAAGCTTCTGCACTGGCATGCCCCAGCACAGGAGACCTGTTGCATATTCAATGACCCATCACTGACAAGGTGGGTAGTTTAGACACAAAAAGAAAAACTATGTGTGGGGCAAGGGCTCTGACAGCCCTGCAGCCAGCTCTTGCACATCATGGAGGAGAATGCATGGGGCAGGGGACATGGGGAAGTCACCCCTGACACAGATCTAGCAAATGTACAGTGCTGGGAAAGCTCAAAACAGTGGATAGCAAACCACAGTTAGTGCTGCAGATGCCAGTCTCAACAAGTCAGGGGAAAACATTGGGAAGAGGAAAGGTTTTAGCACCTCTACCAAGTATGGGGATCTGAATGTGAAAATATCAGGAAGCAAGTTTATCTTCTAAATCCAGACTCAGACTTTTAAAAAAGAGGAGAGAAAAATGGCTAACACTGTTTATTGATGGATCCAGTTACTGTACAGATAAGGCATCTGAAAGGATTTGCAGATATTTGGGTAAGTTTAAAAACATACACAAAAATGAAATTATTCCTTCATTCAGCTCCAGCAGCTGAAACTTGGGCTGCTAAAGAAGTAACATAAAATGAGGACTGAGAGAAAATACTTGCTGTTTTCATGGATTTGCCAAACCATTGCTGTCTAGCCACCAACATAGGAAAACAAAAGGTCATGTTCAGGAGATGACAAGCTAATACTACATGTTGCCCTCTGGGAACAAGTGGCACAAACCCTAAGGAAAAGAAATTATGAAAGCCACAGGGGTTTCCAGGAAAGGGCAAGATCCAGTTGTAACCATGGAAATTGTCATCCCTGAAGTGTAGCACACAGAAATACCAAAACAAGGAGCAAGGACATCTTGGAAGAAGAGATTTCATCCATCTTTGGGGTTGTGCTCAAAAATATAATAACCATCTTGATGAGATTTATTGGGTTGTGTTACAGAGTGGTTCACCCTAGGACAAGAACTCAAAGGGAACCAGCTCAACTTACTGCTATTACTGTTGACTTCAGTAAGTCCTGCCAAGCAAGTGTGCAAGGATGGAAAGGATCTAGGACAGGTGAATAATAAATAATAAAATACTGTGATTGAATTAGGACAGCAGTAACAATCTCAGATTGTACAGATAGCTATTAGGAAATTTATACCTGTCTAGTAACCAAGTCTTAACAAAGGCAATTTACATAATGATTCAAATGCAGATAGTTAACTGAAAAACTTAATTGGTAACTGATAAACTTAATCCTTAATCAATTTTAAATCAACACATCTCTTAAGGGGAAAGAAAAAAGATAAAGACACCAATATTTAATAGTATATAACACCCTAGCAATTAAAAATCTCTGTTCCTGTCCAAGCTGCAACAAAGCATTAAGGAGCAATGTCAAAAGGTCTCTTCAGTTAGACTGATTATGCCTAGAAAACAAGGATTTCAGTAGCTGGCATTCTGCTGCACTAGAATGTCACCCTGGCATTAATGCTTGCCAAATATAAAGAAATATAAATATAAAATATAAAGAAAATTTGTTTACTAGTGGAAAAAGGTGGAACTGATGGATATCAAGCAAATAAAGAGCAAAAACCATGAGAAACAAAGAAATAATGCCTTCTTGGCTGGAGTATTAACTAATAGATTAGAATAAAATATTTGCTTTGCAGCATGAATTAATTTACAATAGAACAACTGGCTCTATGGATGATCAGTTCTGGTGTCATCCCCTGTCATTACAAGCTACTGGAGTTTATTTAGATTACTGACATTTGCATAGATCATAACAAGGAGAGATATGTTTTATATATCTACTAGAAAATACACAAATGTGAACATTGCTGTCACTGAAAAGCAAGAATTAAACATCAGTGAAACCCACTTTGATGTGACTGAAGTTGTTACGCAGTATAATGCTTTGCAATATGTATACTTTGATTTATATATGTTTAAGCTGGAGAGAAAGATTCATAGCTGATTTCTTCACATTGCTAGCACTACAGTTGCACTGTCAGGTAATGAAACACTATCAGGCTTTGTAAACACCCCCTAAACAGATGAGACTTTCAGCACCATCATGCACTATGTCACAGTTCCTCAGACATCACAGCAGCTGCTCATGCCGCTGGCAGGCTGCAGAGAGCACGGCATAACAGAGCAGCTCTGGGCCTGGGAGCGGGGCAGCATCACGCCCCACACAGATGAGGGAGGAGGGCAAGGCAGGCTTCTGCAGACCTGTGGAGACCCTTAACTTTGGTACCTAGCCCTAATAGCATGTGTGGGGATGGCATCTATGATCAAATGACACCAGGTGGTGATGGTACCCACAATCAGATGGTATCAGGCCATGGATGCTGGGAGCTACTACCTCTGTCCACAGGCCCAGATGTCACCATCTCATCCTTGTTCAGGGCCAACTGCCTGCACCCATGGCCCCAAAGCTCATCTCTAATACAGTCCTTGTTGTTGCATAGCAGCAGCTCCAACTGCTGTGGCCATTGCACAGTCATCAGGAGAAGCCATGAGACATCCGCAGAGTAGAGCTAGGCAAGGATGCACAGGTGACACTGCAGGCAGAGGTAGGGTGTTGACATGGCATCACTACCAGCTCAAAGGTTAGGGGGAAAACCCCAACATGGAAAGGTGCAGAGTTGCATATGCTCTGCTCACAGCCTCTCTTTGCCCGTGCCAAATGCTGCCCAAATAGGGTGAGCCAGAGACATAGTAACAGCAGCCAGCAGAAGCAACAGACAGGCTGAAGTCATGATCATTGAAGGCCAGGTCCCTTGTCCTTCATAGCACAGTAGATCTGGTCTTGAGAGTGTGTTGCTGGGGAAAACCCTTACAACTCAGTTCAGCCTTGACTTGCACACTGTTCTTTGAACCTGCAGAGAAAAGGAAACATCACAGATTTTGTTTGAATTGGGAGATAAATATGGAACATTTTTTTTTAAGAATAAGGAAATCCCCAAAACCATGATACATTTTGGACATGTATATGGGCATTTATCTCGGGCATATATGAAGGTGTGTTATACATACCCTCCTGCAGCATGAAGAAAATACACTATCCAGTTAGCCATGGTGTTCATTTACACAGTAGTGACCAGACAGCCCTTTCCTGTGTGTCATGGTTTAACCCCAGCCAGCAATGAAGCACTCACACAGCCACTCACTCGCTCCCTGCAGTGAGATAGGGGAGAGAAGCAGAAGGGTAAAAGTGATAAAACTTGACCCCTGAGATAAAGAGGGTTTAATAAGTAAAGCAAGGCTGTATGTGCAAGCCAAGCAAAACAAGGAATTCATTCCCTACTTCCCATCTGCAGGCAGGTGTTCGGCCATCTCCAGGAGCAGGGCTCCATCATATGTAACAGTTACTTGGGAAGACAGATGCCACCACCCCAAACATCTCTCCCTTCCTTCTTCTTCTCCCAGATTTATTTTCTGATAATGACATCATATAGTATGGAATATCCCTTTGTTCAGTTGGGATCAGCTGTCCCAGCTGTGTCCTCGCCTAACTTCTTGAGCACCCCCAGCCTGCTCACTGGTGGGATGGTGTTAGGAGCAGAAAAGGCCTTGACTCTGTGCAAGTGCTACTCAGCAGTAACTAAAACATCCCTGTGCTAGCAATGCTGTTTGCAGCACAAATCCAGAATGTAGACCCATACCAGCTACTGTGAAGAAAATGAATGCTATTCCAGCTAAAACCAGCATACTGTGTCTGGGAACTATCCACAGAAGTCATTTAAATCTATTGCTTAGTGGGAATGGTTCAAAGGCCCTACAACTACCTCTGATCATCTCTGCACTGTCAGTGAGCTGTTCACAGTCACCCTCACCCTGCTGAAGGCTGTCCTGTCTTCAACTTGGTCTTGTACTTTCCTCTTCAATACAGTGTGTGAACTTCTTATGTCTAAGTGGGGTAAAAAAACCTCTGTGCCAGGTGCTTTGATCTTTCCGGACCTTCAGGATTTCATATTTTCTATCCATGGTAGATGCATAGCCTGAAGGTGGAACCTGAGACATCACAGCCCAGGAGGAGCCTACAGGCATTACACACCTGGCAGGGCACACTCCCATGTTCTCTGCTCCCCACACAGAATGACACATGGTTAGAAGGAAACCAAAGGAGTTTGAAGATGGCCATTTAAGGAACCTTGGAAAGATTTTTCATGGGACACAAATTTATTTTTGGAAGGGTGGCTCCAGAGTCTCAGATTTGCTCAGTGAGCCCCAGAAGTGTACAGGTGGAGACAGCCCCCACCTGCAGCAGTCGATGCTGTAAGTAGACAAAACAAATTACAGATGACAAGAAGGAAATATGATTATCTAAATTTTGCACAAGGAGATTTGAAGTTATTTAGATACACATAGGGAAAAATTTTTTAAAGGCACAAGGTAGGGTCCAGAACCCAATTTCTAAGTGATGACCAAGTGCCTGCTCCAAAATGCTTCCTGGAAATTACTTGCTCAAAGTCACAAAGAATATTTGCAATATCACTGGGTACCTGTCCCCAAGCTCCTGAGTCACAGCACTTTAATCACAAGGCCACACTCTTTTCTGGAGGACAGCCTCTCCACTCCACACTTGCATTCAGCTGAGCACAAATCATTTGTATGCATATTCTAAGAACACCATTAAAAAAAAAGGAGAGTGAACACCACAGCAAAAGCACAATTTCTGTTTGAGCTAACACTGATGAATTCTTCTTTGCAGAATTTGCTAAGCTCTACTATTGATGACAAATAATTAAATGATAACATTCAGCTCACATTTATTCTGCTGTGGTTGCTGGAGTGTTCCTAAGTGGGCAAACTTCCCTGTGATCATGTCATTTGGTTCTCATAGTGCTGCAGGCTGAACAAGGGTATAAATATGCAAAAGCTGCTCCATTTCACTGTTGCATGGATACTAAGTGGCTGAATAGATGAACAAAACTCCTTCTTAGAAAGTAAACGCCCTTGTCAATACAGACTGCACCCATCTGGCTCAGTTCTGCAGCTGGCTTGGGGAAAAAGAAGACGAACATCATATTTAAACCCTACCCCATTTTTCTGAACACGGTGGTGGTATTAACAGCTTGGTGCACTACTTCTCTTTCTGCAGTAGCACATTCTGAACCTTCCTGGACGATCCCCTTTGGAGCATAGAAAGACACGCTGGCACCACGTGCCTCCATGCCTTTCTAAGAAAAATGAGTATAAGCCATCCTATGTGCTGTGTCACCACCACGGGTCACACCTGCAGTGGGGTGGCTGAGCAGAGACTGTACCGTCCAGCCGCCTTGTGAGGATCTACTGGGCTCTCCCACAGCATGCTGAAGTTATTGCTGGCCCAGGCACCAACCATCCCCGTTCAAACAGTGGGACCAGACCTTCCTCTAAATCCCTACTGCCTGATCTACAAACTACAGCAAAGATCATGACTCTGTACTCAGACCAATGCCAGGCTGTCAAGTGAATGGAGGTGGTCTAGGTGATGTCTCCCCACCGCTGAACTAACTCAATGCCTGTGTGAGCAGCAGAACCAGTGTGTCCCAGTATCCAGTATTTCTCTCTCAATACGAGCCACCTGGGCAGGGTTCTCTGGTGTCTGGTAAGGCAGGACCTACTTATTTTTTCCCTCCATAAGAAATGGAGCTTCTCCCGCTATTTTCACTCAACACATGTTGACATTTTATATTATTTGATACATCTACCTTCAAGTCCCCTGTGGTTGAAACCAGATACAGAAGTAACTAGATGGAGAAAAGCAGAGGGAGCATTGACATGATCCCATAAGCTTCACTTCCTGAGGAAATTAAGCCAAGAAACAGTGAATAATCTGTCTGAATAGACAGCCAAGAGCAGTCATAGTCCCGGTGTGCGTCACAGAATCACAGAATCACTAGGGTTGGAAAAGACCTTTAAGATCATCAGGTCCAACCATTACCTAACTCTTCATGGGCCAGTACTACACCATAAACTTAAGCACCTTATCTAGACAGATTTTGAATACAGGGATGGTTATTCAACCACTTGCCTGGGCATCCTGTTCCAGTCTTTGATGACCCATTTGGTATAGACGTTTTTCCTAATGTCCAAGCTAAACCTCCCCTGGTGTAACATGATTTCCTATTGTCCTATCTATCAGCTGTGACTTTTGAGAAGACGTCAACACACACCTCTCTATAGCCTCCCCTCAGGTAGTTTTAGAGAGTGGTAAAGTCTCCTTTCAGTCTCCTTTACTTCAGACTAAACAATCCCAGCTCCCTCAGCTACTTCTCATAAGACTTATTCTCAAGACCCTTTCCCAGCTTCACTGACGTTCTCTGAATAGGCTACAGCATCTCAATGTCTTTCTTACACTGCGGTGCCCAAAACTGAACACAGCACTCAAGGTGCAGCTCACCAGTGCCGAGTACAGTGGGACAATCACTTCTCTAGTCCCGCTGGCCACTCTATTCCTGATGCAGGCCAGGATGGATCCACTGGCTTTGTCTCCTACACCAATCCTCCTCTCACCATCCTGTATAAAAACAAAACATAAGTAAAGCCAGTACAACAACCCCAAAAGAAAGGCCAAATGCATTCTGAGAACACAGAAATTTGGCCAGAACAGGTGGAGGAGAATTCTCCTCATTTACAGACCCCACTCTAATCCAGGTCACAGCTCTGAAGCCCAGGATAAGCATCCTGTGGAAGCTGTGCAAGCAGAAACCAGAGCAAGGGGTGCTCCCATGGCCAGCTCAGCTCCAGTGTTCAGGCACCGCCTCCTCTGAAATCAGCAGGAACTCAGCAGGAACTCCAGCTCAGTTTCAACTCTATGCACATGCTCCATGGTCTGGGGTGTCTTCATCGGCATCCCCCATCCCACAGACCTGACCAAGAAGTACTTAATGATGCATGTTCGTAAAACTATGAAGCCCCAAAAAAGGAGTGAGCATAAAGTTATTTTTCCATCAAGGCGAACTGCCACTTTTTGGAGAAATAAAAAAGAAAAATCAACCTTTTTATGCAGTTTTCACTTCCAATGGAAAATTTAAAAAAAAAAAAAAAAAGCTTCAAATATTTATTTACTATTTTTCCTATCCACTCATTTGTTTTCTTTCCTTGCCTCTGTGCAAACACGCAAAGTCCTTTTTATTAACGTGCAGAGTACTTGTGGATGCTGCATAGACCAGCAGAGCTCCAGGACCCCCAGCTGTGAAATGCTGTGTTCGACCATGCAGATGCTTTCCCTCTTACAAGGAAAAGGAGATTTGCACCTGGGAGCTGGCTTGTCTGAAACCCACCAGCAACCATCAAATCACTGCAAGGCAGGTAATTAATTATGACTCATTCCCAGAGACAGGGCATCGTTATCATATTCTAGAGCCCCTGAGTTACAGTTGTCCCTTAATCACCTTTTCTGTGGAAGATGTGGGGAACTTGTGTGGAATAAGCACTTCAGTAACTATTGGCTCCAGTTTAAAGCAATGAATGCTCAAATCACTGATATTGAGTTGTTTATGAACAGACAGAAAAGCAAAAGGGATGTTATAGCAATAAATATTCAGCAGGTGCCTGGAGAATGAGAGTATAAATACATAAAATTGCTCTGCTTCATGGTTATATTAGAAAGCACGGGGGAGTGCAAATCCTTTTCTTTATATTGCTTCTGAGGGGATTTCACTTTTTTTTTTTAATTCAGTAATTTTGTTTCCTCTCAAGCTTTCAGTTCAGCAGCTCACAGAGGATGCTGGACCATGGCCTGTATGACAGCGGGACCAGCACCACTGTTGACACTGGGAACCAGGTACCAGATGCAACTTCACACCAGCTCCTTGCCCAAGGCCCTTCTTGGGGTGTTGCTCTGCCCTGGGAAGCAGACAGGGGGATGCTGTGATGGACGTATGTCACCCCAAGGAAAAGCCAACCATTGGAGATGGGGCAGAGCCAGGTGGGCTGGGGGTTCTGGCGTGATCCTGCCTTGATACTTAGTGTAGTCTCACATCTGGGCATCTGCCATGCCCTACATCACATGAATCTCTGCAAAGCTCATGCTTTTCTTCCTGAACATTAATAATGTGGAAACTATGGAAGGGCAAATGTGCTTTTAGTGAGCAGGGAGTGCTATGGCTGTGTAATGCTGCAGACAGTTACAGATGCAGTCTTCCTCTTGGGGTTTCTTTTCCCTCCCCCTACCTCATATATCTTGGTTATACAGGGTAAGAACAATGCTGCCTTCTTCTGATGTCTCTATAAACTTAAGTATATGCAGCTATACCAAAATGTGCTGTGAAATGGGGAGAAGCAATAAACCCCATAGCCACCGTGGGCAGAGCAGAGGAGAGCAGGACTGAGCAGGACATCCTGACCTGTGCAACACAGCCCAGCATTCTTGCTATTCACTCTCATCTGCTTGCACGGAGAGCTGTTTGGTCACTGCACCCTCAAAAAGATATGTGTAACCCTGAACCCCTGCCAGGGGACAAAATCACTGTCAGGATCACTTCTCCAGCAGGGAGAGGAGACAAACAATATCATTCAGGCTTTGTGCTTTCAAGGCCAACTGATTTTAAAAGTTAACTAAGACTTTCCTCTACATGCTGCTTGTACCAACAGAAGGCATGAACTGACCTTGCAGTTTTTCTTTGGAAATTCAACTATTACTCACTTTAAGTGTTCCTGGAACATGCAGTTGTCTTTCTGGAAATCTGCTTCTTTGTGCTTGTATGGAATAGTGCTGCTGCTATGATCTCTACAGAGCCGGGAAATATCCATTGTTTCCTTCTCTCTCAAATCTAAAATGTTTCAATTTTGTGGGTCAGTTTTGCGACCAGCAAATACCTTTGTCTGCTTCTTAAAACACAGTTTCAAGGATGCAATCAATGTGCAAATCCCTAATTTGACAGCCAAACCCTGTAGCATAGTCTTTCTTTTCCAAAGCTGTCAGGAAACATCCTGTAATTCCAAGGAAGGGAGATGACCCCAGTAATATTTGAAATGTGCCTGTACTGCAAACAGATGCATCAGTACTTCAGACAAGTAACCGGTCGGTTTTATGGGGCTAATGACAGTCGTGTGATTCTCAAAAGACCAAAAATCACTAAAGGAGAATTCTGTTGTTTTAAAACGCAGACATAGAGCAAAATTAGAGTGACAGAATAATTTAGACTGCAAGGGGCTTCTGTCAGTCCTATAGTCCAGTGTCCACTCAAAGAAAAGACAACTTCAAAATAACATTAGGTGGCTCAGGACTTTGAGTTTGGTTTTTTGTTGTTTTTTTCCAGCGAGCGGTTCTTGTCTCTTCTGTCCTCTGACCCTGAAATTACTATTCCACATCTTGACTAGCACCTCTTCAGGAACAGGAGCCCTGCACGGGCCTCTGGACTTTAGCACTCTCCCTCCCCTCTAACTGCAGTGTCTGCATCGGCACACTTCAACCATTTCAGCTTCTCCTCTCTGTCTCCCTCTCCTTGTCCCTCTCACTCTCCTCTCCATGCTTTCTAGAGATTAGGGAGAGCTTATAAACCTGAGCAAAACGCTGTCTGAAGCTGGGTTGAGTAGGGAGTAGCACCAGGAAGCCACCAGGGCCAAAATAAAATTTAAAACTATTTTTAAAAAATTAATAATCATAACTTGGGAGATTTATTAATACTGCCCCGTGCCAGTTTGAACGATGGATTAAACCCTCTATCCTTTCCCTGATGACAGGTGTTAGAGGGAGCAGCGAGCCCTGCAGCAGGCTGGGGAGCAGTGCTGGAGCTGAGGTCATGAGATGGGTTTGAGGCCGTGAAACAGGCGGCCAGGCCGGCAGCGCCCCGGGGGCCAGACCGCAGCACCCCCAGAGGGGCGGCGGGTGCGGGCGATGCCGCAGCGCTTCCCGCCCTCCGCCGCCCGCTGTCAGACAGGGTACGTCGGGCCGGGAGGCCCTCCGGCAGCCAGCAATACTGACACAGCCCGCTAGACGGTGCCGTCCTAAAAGCTGAAAAACAAACCAACCCCGCTAGACGCCAAATCTGCTTTTTCTGCCAGGTGCCCTTCGTGTGGCCAGGAGACCCGCCGTCGAGCAGCGGGAACAACCCCCGGAGGACCTACTTTGCCGCCTCTTTGCCTGGAAGTCCCAGCTCGTGAGATGTGCCCGGCTGCAGGCACTGCTGCAGAAATGCCCCTGCTCCCTTCCCGGCAGGCCCGGGGATCCTGGAGCATCTCCAGAAGCAACGCTGGTCCCCTACAACAGCATCCCGGGGTTGCCCCCAGCAGCAGTGCTGGTCCCCTGCAACAGCATATGGGTGCAGCCAGGTGCATGTCTTTGTACAGTGACGAATTCATGAAAAATATAACCAGATGAACAAAATTTCCAAGTATGTGTTGATGTCTTTCCTCACCTGGCTGTGCTAGGATGCCAAGGCCATGAGCACACCCCGTCGCAAAGCTGGTAGAACACAAACTCCTTGGAAGGTGGCAGAGCTCAGCCCCACATGTAGCCCAGCCCTTGACCCAAGGGAAGCCAGCACCAGCAATGAGAGGAGGTACCCAACCTGTCTGTTCACTACAGACCTCCTGGCATCTCTCTCTCAACTGGTGGAGTGAAGGGCTCTTCCTCCTCACACAGAGTTTGTCTCTAGGGAAGGGAAAGGGTTTTACATCAACCTGGCAGCACCTCAGAGCTGCAAGAACACGAAACATGGTTAGCAACCCCTTCATGCCAGATATTTCCCGCTTTGCACCAAACAGGTATGCCAAGATGCAACACAGTTTTGTCCAAGATGAAGGCCCTCTCACTCCCTTTCTCCCGGAGTCAGGTTGTTCTGAAGGGCTGTGTTTCCCAGGGTGTATGACATCTCTTTCTTGATGGCAAGAGACCACACTACTGCCACAAGGTGTCCCAGGAGATATGCTGCCCAGGGAAGGCATCACTTAGCCGGAAAGCATACCTGAGAAGGAAAATGGAAGGGTTAATCACCCAAATTGCTACTTCTGTGAGGCATGGGTAATTTCTAGACCCTCAGAAGATGCATTATCATTACTGTCAACAACACCTCATGAAGGAGGAATTTGGGAGCCAGCACATAGCAGCGTTTCCTTGAAAATACTGTAGCTTACACATTCGGTTATTTCTTTTTGCATTTATCTGTCACTTTAAGAAAATATGTATCATTTACACAAAACTTAATCAAGTTACATTAAATTTGTATGCCTTCATACAAATATACATACACATGGTGTAAAGGTTCCTTTCTTGCATTTTTGTAAGCATGCAATTCACAGAAATAACTGCTGTGCTCTGCACCACGCACGCATCACAGTTAGAATGACTTACCCTATTGTGCAAAACTCCTAGGTTTTTATTTGTTTGATCGTTTGTTTGGTTTTGATTGGGTTTTTTTTTTTAACATGGCATAAGCAAACAAAGACAGAAACACAGTGACCCAGTGAATTAGAACATGGGGTTTTATCTGCATACCAAATCTTCACTTTAGTTTCTAGAGAAGAAACCCTTTTATGGCCCTTCCAGTACAGATTACAGCATCACTCCATGTCTAAGGAGAAGCCAGAAGAGCCCACAGCTTTTTCTTGGACAAGTCACAGCCACCTAACTAACAAAGTCTTCAGAAGGGGCATTGACAAAGCTGTGTTTCCTGACTTCAGCCAAGAAGGTTCCTCTTGTTTTCCCACTCTTTCCCTCTAATTTTCCCTGGTCTTGGAGCAGCCACAACCAGGATACTCCAAGCTGCTGTATGAACCAACTCTACAAGAACTGTTATCACTGAGGTGAGCACAGGGCACACAGTTCTCTAAACAGAGGATGAAGAAAACCTTTTTGCTCAGTCAAGGACTTATCAGTTCACATGCTCTTAGACAATTCAAAGTGAACTTGGGTCTTACTCTGGGTTGTGCCATAGCTAGTGAGCTCAGGGACTGTAAACAGGAGACCACCTCATCATCAGCCCCCAAAACTGCCTTTCAGGGAAATCATCTGGCAAATTGGGTCATGCTCACTAACAGTCTGGCAATGAGCAGCACTGCACTGTTGCAAATGAAGCATTCACCAAAAGCAGTTCAGCCAGTGCTCCTGACAGGTCCAAATGGAAGATCAGGACCAAGGCTTTTTCTAAAATCAAAACTTCCTGTAATTTAAAGGAATTCAATTAACTAACCAAAGTAATTAAAACAGTGCAAATCCCTGAACAGGCCATCTTAATCTGCTGTGACTTAAGGCTTGTTTACAGACAGTTTTATGCTGCATTGACCATTCCTGTATAGCTTCTTTATATCAGTGTAACTTATCTGAGGAGAGACCTCATTATATCACACCAGGGGATGCCCTGATTTAGCTAGAGTGATTTCCAAACAGACTTAGTGAAAACAACACAAGCATTGTGTATGTGAATTCAAACAACTACTCGCTTGATTTAAGATAAACTAGGTTTAGACAAAGTTAAGCTATCCCTACGATATTGTGTTAATCTGCATATGCTTCCACTTTATCCAGCCAAGAAACAAATGGTCTCATTAGTGAGACTGTAGGGCAACATGTGAGTTATCTCTAAGCTGCCATGAGTAGGCTCCAAACACAGCTAACACATCAGCTTAACCTGAGTGTGACCAGTGCAGTGCAATTACAGCACAAACATACTGAGAACAAGGCCAGTTCTGCATGTCTTCTTATTTTAAATCACCTCAAACCACTTGCAGTTCGTTGCTGAAAGACATTATTGTCAAGTAGCAGCACCTCTTACCTTTCCTCCCCTGGGGTATGGTTCCACCATCACATGCTAACAGCCATAAGCCACTCCATCCAGCCCATCAGGTAGGAAGATTAATGCAGAACCATGTCTTCTTTAATGAATTCATCATCTCCCAGCATGGGCACAGGCTAAATGTGCCTGAGTGTCTTGGCACCAAAGCTATGAGATGGTCTTCTTAACTGTCATATGACTGCATGCCCTGACAATAGACACCATCCCAGAGAGAGGCCTGCCTACAGTGAAGGGCTGCATAGCTGTGTTGCTTCTGGAGAAACTGGAAACTATGTAAAATCAGTGTCTATGGAACAGTTTGTTGACTTCTGTTGACTTGACTTGAGTATCAGAGATCAGGCCTTTGCTCCTGGCTCAGCCATCATCTCTCCATATGGCCCTAATCCCCACCTGTGACTTGGCTCCTCTTCTGTCTTTTTGTCTCTCCTGTACATGGAAGTCACAGGTATTTTCAGGCAGGAACCAACATTTCGCCCATGGAGGTTTTCAAGCCACAATGGGATAAATACCTCAGCAACCTGGTCTGACCTCAGAGCTGACTGTGCTGTGAACAGGAGGTTAGACCTTCCTGAGGTCCCTTCCAGCCTGAGCTATCCTGTGGTCCTGTGACTCACAGTAAATGTCACATGAAGTCAGTGTGGGGTTGGGAGAAAGAAGATGGAAGATGGCTTCAAAGAACAAATATTTTCGTTGTAAGATTGTCCTTGCTACAAACAATACTTTCTACATTCTTAAATATATGGAATTTACCTCATTAAATGGGAAAGTCTACCAGGATATACAATAAAATATTTATCTCACAGAGTGCTTTGGGGAGCAATCATAAATGAACAAGAAATTCTGTCTTCTGGGAGTTCAGGCCAAAACTTTCAGCCTTGCCTGTTAGAGTTTACACTTGTGTGTACAAAGACAGAAAAATGAAACAACACCTACTTCAGGTAAGTGCAGCTTAGGCCATGAAAGTTTGCAATTAGACCAATGTAAATGAAATGATCATGAAGGTCCGAGGTTAGCTCCTGTATACAGCCTCCTCCTTAACACAATCAATTCATTTCCTCTGAAGACTCAAAAGAATAGTATCAGTAACCATAGCAACACTCCAATACAAGTATCATTTTTAGCTTCATGATGTAGGCTGCACAAAATAAGAGAACATGTTTTGAAAGTTTTCGTCACAACCTACTTTTAGTTTTCATGGGTTTATTTTAGTAACAAAACATGTATCTGGGTTTTTTTTTAATTGTTCTTAAAATTGTCATTGAGAGATAATTGGTTTGTATTCATTGTAGCTTGCAGTGAGGAAGTCAATGGAGCCTGAGCTCCTCTGCCTCCCACTGCAGCCTCCTCAACACTGAGGACGTAACTTCAGTCTCCTGCCCTCATCTTTTCTGAAGCCAAAGCAGAGTTTGAAAACCCTGTTTCAACCTGTGGAAGAGGCCCAAACAGTGAGAACAACACCACCAACCAGTCCAATGGGTCCCAAATACCCAAATAAGTGGCTTCCTGCCACTCCTCCCACAGCTAGAGGACAGCCTGGGTCTAAACATGACAACTTGTCGTGTGGGCCCTGAGGCACCAGAATGTGGCCAATCAGTCCTCAGTGCCAGGGGTATCTGCACCATGTCACTTTAGTGCCTGGGACACAACTGGCCCTGCCCAGCAGAGCACGAACGTGAGAGAAACCCTCACAGCAGGATGCTCAACACAGCAACCTCTAAACCCCATGTACTCCAACACATTGGACACTTTCTCTGGGAGATCAACACGGGCCTTGGGAAACATCAAGACCCAGGGACCCATCATTCAAGAGGGTAGAGACCACCAGAAAAGGTTCCAGCACAGACTTCTGTCTCGAGCAGTGCTGCAGGAGTGGTGGTGCTCTATGGCTCCAGAGGCTGCCCTGCAGGGCACTTTCATGTCCTGAGATATGGGACATGTCAATACATGTTTGCTATTGTGATCCTCAGAGACGTCAAATTTTAGAATTATTGTATTTACCTTCAGGAGCCTAAATACAAGCCAAATAATTTATCAGTAGTCCTGGCTAACCAAAGACATCCCATTTGACTGGAGGTTAACAAATGTGATGCCCATCTACAAGAAGGGCCAGAAGGAGGATCTGGGGAATGACAGGCCTGATCTTAGTGCCAGAAAGGTGATGGAACAGATCATCCTAGGTACCATCATGAGGCACATACAGGACAACCAGGTGGTCAGGCCCAGTCAGCGTGGGTTTATGAAAGACAGGTCCTCCTTGCCTAACCTGACCCTCTGTGACAAGGTCAGCTGCTTAGTGATCAGGGAAAGGCTGTGGATGTTGTTTACCTGGACTTTAGTAAAGCCTTTGTCACAGTTTCCCAAAGAACTTGCCTAGAGAAATTAGCTTCTCATGGCTTAGATTAGCATACTCTTTGCTGGATAAAAATATGGATGGATGGCCAGGCCCAGAGAGTGGTCGTGAATGGAGTTACATCCCATTGATGCCCGGTGACAAGAGACGTTCCCCAGGGCTCAGTAATGGGGTCAGTTCTGTTTAACATCTTTATCAATGATCTGGATGAGGTGATCGAGGGCACCCTCAGTATGTTTGCAGATGACACCAAGTTGGGCAGGAGTGTTGATCTGCTGGAGGGTAGGAAGGCTCTACAGAGGGATCTGTACAGGCTGGATTGGTGGGCTGATGCCAATATTATGATGTTCAACAAGGCCAAGTGCCCGGTCCTGCACTTGGGTCACAACAACCCCAGGCAACACTACAGGCTCAGGGAAGACTGGTTGGAAAGTTGCCCAGTGGAAAAGGACTGTTTTAGTCAACAGTCAACTGAAAAAAGCCAGCAGTTTGCCCAGGTGGCAAAGAAGGCCAATGGATCCTGGCTTGTATCAGAAATAATGTGGCCAGCAGGACTGAGGAAGTGATTGTTCCCCTGCACTCAGTGCTGGTGAGGCCACACCTTGAGTACTGTGTTCAGTTTTGGACCTCTCACTATAAGAAGGACACTGAGGTGCTGGAGAAGGGCAGTGAAGCTGGTGAAGGATTCAGAGAACAAGTCTTATGGGGAGTGGCTGGGGGAACTGGGGTTGTTTAGCCTGGAGAAAAGAAGGCTGAGAGGACACCTTATCATTCTCTGCAAGTACCTGAAAGGAGGTTGTAATGAGGTGGGGGGCAGTCTCTTCTCTCAAACAACAAGAGGAAAAGGCCTCAGGTTGTGCCAGGGAGGTCTAAAGTGGATATTAGGAAAAATATCTTCACAGAAAGGGTTGTCAAGCCCTGGAACAGGCTGCCTAGGGAGGTGGTGGAATCACCATCCCTGGCAGTATTTAAAAGATACCGTTTAAATGTTACACTTAAGGACATGGTTTAGTGGTGGACTTGGCAGTGCTGGGTTAATGGTTGGACTTGATGATCTTAGGGGTCTTTTCCATCCTAAACCTACTCAATGATTCTATGATTCCATTAAAAGAGTTTCTTTTTTTTCAAAATAAAAGCCTCTTTAATCAGTTAATGATCCAAATACATTGGAAAAAAAAAAGCACTGAAGTTTTTACATGACAGAGATGAAACACCAGTCTTCATAGTACAGAATCACTTTCTCTGGAAGACTTGACTGAACTGAAACTGAAAAGAAAAAATGAACTCCTGTGAGGTCCTGATGTGTTGCTGCTTTTATGAAACTAAGAGACATTTGTTTCTTTTGTCATATGTCACTCAAGAAGGAAACGTTATTAAATGAAAGTACACCTATGACCTTCACCAAAATACTTATTTGATACTTCCCTACCTCCAGCAAGTGATTTAATAACTCTCACAGAGGCTTTGAAATCTTGAAATACCTTTACATCCATGGCTTCATTTATCTCCATCTTTTAATGAGTTACTAGTCCATGAATAAATGTGTTCCTTGATCCTCGGCAATTTATTATCTTTGAGAGTATTTAATGATGTATCTTTCTGAAAGCTTTTTGGAAACTCAAATACATGAACCAGATTTCCTTAGGTCCCATGATCACTGACTCTTAGCTACAAAGTCTACAGAAGAACTGCTGGTCCTTCTTGAGTCTGTGTTTGTCCATGCATCTGCCAATTCTGCTCATTATTGTAGTTCCCTTCGCTTTGACAAGGATAGCCCATGGATCTCTGTCTCCACCTGTAGAATCCAGGTGGAAAGTCACAGCCACATTTGTCAGCTTTTCTGCATCGAGGCAGCTTTAATCAGCAGGACATTCATAACAACTTCAAATTGCCTTTTCATTTTTTTCACAAAGACTAAGCAGTTTCCATTGTTTTAAGTACAATGTTGTAAAGTTTTCATTACAGATTTTAGAGTCGATGAAGCCCTGAGCATCCTGGTCTGATCTCAGGTCTGACCCTGATATGAGCAGGAGGTTGAACCAGAGAACTCCTGAGGTCCTTTCCAGCCTA
The DNA here is from genome assembly GCA_024336885.1 of Actenoides hombroni. Lineage (NCBI taxonomy): Eukaryota > Metazoa > Chordata > Aves > Coraciiformes > Alcedinidae > Actenoides > Actenoides hombroni. The sequence continues at coordinate 276,535 of WUAM01000287.1, forward strand.
AACCATGCTGCGATCTTGTGGTGATCTGGTTTGAGAGTGATCCTCCAACATTCATGCCCTTAAAGAAACACCAACTTCCTCTACTTAAACAAAAAATGCAAATAATTAATTCCCCTCTTCTGTTATAGACCAATACTCTTTCAGAACTTCTTCAGCAGTTTGTGAATTTATAGACTCTCTGGTAGGTTTCTTGCTTCACATGTGTTTAAGAAAGGATATAATAATTTTCATGCCTTGAGCTCTATGGGTTTCTTGCCTGCCTTACCATGATTTTACATTTTGCTGACCAGAGATAATGTCTATTTCTACTTTTCTTTTTCACTAAGTTCAATTTTTTAAGGATGGCCTTACTTACCCCACTCTTCAACCACAATAGTTTGATGGTGGCTTTTTTTGTTGGTCTTTCTACAGATGCTTCTGAGAGGGATCATGCATTTGCTCAAGTCTCCGGTATTTTCAGATAATTCTTATGTCACCTGTGAACACTTCACCCTTTTGTCTGTTGCTTTACAAATATAATCATATTTATATTGTTGTTTGGTTTTGGTTTGGTTTGTTGTTTTCTTTTGGGTTTGTTTTTTTTTTTTTATCATTGTGGCTTTGACAGTAATATTTTTTAACTATGTCTGTGCACAGTTCTGGATCCAGTGAAGAGCTGCTGCTCTGCCTGACTTTTCCCTCACTAGCTGCTCTATGGTGCAAACTACAAATGTATTCCCAGCATCATGTTGCAATCACACTGCAGGTACTTAATTTATATAAAGCAACTCATTACCTCATTCTTACTGGGTTTTCTGTATTTGCCATCTCTCTAATTTCTATTAGCATGTTATAGTCATTCTCTCCATCCATCCTGGTCTGAAGAATAGACTTAACACTGCATTTTTGCTATTTAGGTCTGGAATTTTTGTTCATGCTGACTTTGTGTCCTGAATCACACACTTAACTTATTGATCTGATTTGACTGCATGTCTTCTTTAACATACAACATCACTGTTAGAGCTGGGCAGCTCTATTTTATACTTATTTTTCCCTATGTGTTACAATATCCCATTGTTTATAATTTTTTTTCCTTTCCAGTTCTGAGGTGCCTGCTCTGTCAACTTCCAAATTTAAAAGCCTGTTCCCTGATTTCAACTTTCAAGACTCTTGGCACTTCAGTGGAAGCACATATCCCTTGATACAGTTACCTTTGTGTGTGTGTTCATGTGTGTGTGCGCATGCACACACACAATACACCTTGCTTAAATAGGACTTTTTTTCTTCAGACAGATCTTCACTATTACCCTCCTGGGCTAGTCAGTCTCTACACTGCCACTCAACTGAAGAGGTAGTGTTTTTCATGCCTTCACCCCAGAGGACATGCCTTTTCAGATGCTATACTTCCTCTCTTTCTCACAGTTCTTTATTAATCTCTCATACAACTTTTTCCATTTTGAATGCCACGTTCCATTTCTAACATTTCTAAATACAGAATCCACATTTCCAAAAGCTTCTAGTGAGCTCTGCATCATTTCTTTTCCTCATTTAATGAATCACAACCTGAGACTGATTTTCAGTCCTTCTGTTCTGCCACATGGCAATGGGAGCATCTCAGCAAAGATGGCCATAGGAACAGGCAGACCACCATACAGCTACCCCCTACAAGTCTCTGTAGAGGTCTACAAGGTCTCCCACTGTTGCATCCAACTGACATCACAAACTAAGTTTTCTACATGCTTGATACTCAAAATATCTTCCATTTTAACTTTCCTCTTCCCATTCATGGGGAGAAATTCCCCACGGTATTCCCAAAGGAAGTATCTCCGCTGCAAGTGGGTACAGAGTCTTCACTGGTCAGAAGGGGTCTACCAACAGGATAATTTCCCCCTCTGACAACTTGCTGCCTTTCTGCCATTAAACTGTTTTCTCCGACAACAGCCTGGGTCTGCTGGCCCAGAAGTGAGATTTTTCTATTATTTACCTCTAAGTCTTGATGCTGAACCTTTTTCTTTATTCCCAGATTTAGTCTTTTATTAAAATAGGTTTTCCCCCCCTTAGCCTCTCTAGAGAGCAGTTTGTACTGAACTGAGACTGTTCCTTCGCAGATGGAAGACTTCTCACCACTGATAAACTAGGTTCTTCCATGGAGATTTAAATCTGCAGTACAATGGAAGTTAAACTATATCAATTACATGCTATCCTACAAAAGACTGTTCATGTACCTGAACAAAGAGAATATGACAAAGCCTTAGAAGTGTTTATCAGATTTGAGAGATTGTATAACAGCAAGAGGTGGTGAACAGTGGGTAGCACTTATACGTGTCCTGTGAATCATAAGCTTCTTCAAACTAGGATTTAAAAAGGTAAAGTTATCCCAAAAGTACCGGCTGCCAGTCTTCAGAAGCAGGGAAGGGATTTTCTTCTAACAGCTACGGCCCTGTTCTTTCACCAATTAAATTACAGGTGAGAGAGAGAAAGAGACACAGTGACTGTAGGGCACTGTGAAAATGAGTAGAACAAACACAGAATCATGTAATAGTTTGGGTTGAAAGGGACCTTTAAAAGTCATCTAGTTCAACCCCTTGCAATAAGCAGGGACACCTTCAACTAGATCACATTGCTCAGAGCCATGTCCAACCTGACCTGGAATGTTCCCAGGGATGGGGCTTCCACCATCTCTCTGGGCAACCTGTGCCAGTGTTTCACCACCCTCACTGTAAAAAAAGTCTTCCTTACATCTAGTCTGAAACTCCTCTCTTTTAATTAAAACCATCACCTCTTGTCCTGTCGCAACAGGCCCTGTTAAGAAGATTGTCCTCATCTTTCTTATAGACCCCCTTTAAGTACTGAAAGGTTGATACAAGGTCTCCCCAGAGCCTTCTTTTCTCCATATTGAACAACCCCAACTTTCTCAGCCTCTCCTCATAGGAGAGGGGTTCCAGCCCTCTGATCATTTTTGTGGCCCTCCTCTGGACCTGCTCCTACAGGTCCGTGTCTTTCCTGTGATGAGGACTCCAGAGCTGGACACAGTACTCCAGGTTATGTCTCACTAGAGTATGACAGAGTGGCAGAATCACCTCCCTTGAGTTGCTTGCCAAGGTGCTTTTGATGCAGCCCAGGATACAATTGGCGTTATGGGCTGAAAACACACATTGCCAGCTCATGTCCAGCTTTTCATCCATGAGTAACCCCAAGTCCTTCTCTGCAGGGCTGTTCTCAATCCTTTCACCCCTCAGCCTGTATTGATATCAGGGGTTGCCCTGACCCAGGTGCAGGACCTTGGCTTGCTGAACCTCATGAAGTTCACATAGGCCTATTTCACGAGCTTGTCCAGGTCCCTCTGGATGCCATCCCATTGCTCAGGTGTGTCAACTGCACCACTCAGCTTGGTGTCATCTGTGAACTTTCTGAAGGTGCGCTCGATCCCATTGCCTATGTCATTTATAAAGATACTAAACAGCACTGGTCCCAGTATGGACCCGTGAGAGACACCATTTGTCACCAGTCTCCAGCTGGATATCAAGCCATTGACCACTACCCTTTGGATGCAACCATCCCACCAATTCCTTATCCACCAAACATTCCATCCACCAAATCCATATCTCTCCAATTTAGAAAGAAGGATGTTCTGTGGGACCATGACAAAGACCTTATAGAAGTCCAGATAGACAACATCCATAACTCTCCCTTTGTCCACTGATACAGTCACTCTATCACAGATGGCCACTAGGTTGGTCAGTCAGACTTGCCCTTGGTGAAGCCATGCTGTCTGTCTCAAATCACCTCCCGGCCCTCCATGTGCCTTAGCATAGTTTCTAGGATCCATGATCTTCCCAGGCACAGAGGTGAGGCTGATAGGTCAGTAGTTCCCAGGGTCCTCCTTTCTACCCTTTTTAAAAGTGGGTGCAATGTTTCTCCTTTGCTAGTCTCCAGGGACTTCACCTGACTGCCAGGAATTTTGAAATATCATGGAGAGTAACTTGGCAGCTACATCAGTCAGTTCCCTCAGGACTCTGGGATGCATCTCATCAGGTTCCATAGACTTATGTATGTTCAGATTCACAAACTTGATCTTCTCTTACAGTGGGAGAGATTTTGCTCACCTGATCCCTGTCTTGCTGTCCATCAACTTGGGAGGTGTGGGAAGAGAGGTTTCCGGTGGAGACTGAGGCAAAAAAGTTGTTGAGTAACTCAGCCTTCTCCTCATCTGCTGTTACCAGATTATAAGTCTAGGCAGAAAAATCCATTATCTTGTCAAGAAGCTGCAGGGATGTGTTGAGCTTTGGAAGCTCATCCCCCTGTTTGAAGTCTCCAATAACAAAAGAGCTGCAGGAGTTTCTCTGCTGGGTGCCTGCTAGGGGGGCGCTCATCACTCCCAGGCAGTGCCAGGGCTCATGCTTGCATTCCAGTGTAGGACACCAGGCTCAGTGGGAGGCTTTGCACTGACTTCAGCAGATAGAGCCTAATCAACCTGTACAAAAGGTACACCTATAAACAACTGTCTCTTTGCAATACTGGCTTCTCAGTGATTAAAAAAAGGAAAAAGTTTCCACTATTACAGATAGAAAATTGCTGAAAATGACGTGGGAATGGCAATTACATCCCCACGCACTGTGGCTCAAAGCAGGGAGGAAAGTTGTTTCTTTCTTCAGGAATTCCTGTCTGCCATTTTGGGACAATATTGAAGCACTGGACTGGTTTGATCAAAGCCTTCCTACACTGTCAAGCTTGCTAATATTTAATGAAGTGTAAAGGACTGAAACCTGACACAAAGTATGCTGCAATGGTATGTTTTGTAAAATTGTTGACTATATTCTTTCTATCAGCATTGAAGAACAGGCACTTCTTTTAATTGCTTAGCAGCTGTCAGGTTAATGCTTAAAATATGATTTAATCCAGTGAGTCAATGAATCAATTCCTGCACATGTGCTTCCAAGGGCCATGCTCATTGCAATGTCTGGCAAACTATTTCTGTGACCTCTTCATTCACATCACAATGTAAATTCCACAACTAAGCTGAAACTTTGGGTCCACTTAAGTGATGCCTTCTGAGTAACAGCAGGCAAATCCACTAAATCGTCTCTTAATCTCTTAACATTCATGCCTCTTCCACTGAATGTCAATTGTACATACTCTGATATCAGTGTGAAGCATTTGGGATTAATGTCCACTTATAAAAGAGCAGTCGCTGATTCGGGTGACCTCAGTATCTGAGGGGCAACTTGTGAAACCGGACCTGAAACTGGATACTGGACCTGATTTACAGATGGCACAGAGCCTTCTACTCCAGAAATTAGACAAATTATTATTGATTTTTCTGATGGAAGATTAATCCAAAAGCAGTTGGTTTTGACTGTTCCTGTATTGTCACTTTCATTACAGGATGGGTTACAGGGTAGTAGGAAAAAGCAGGAAAGCTCAAGAGGAGAGAGTGGCCTGCTTTTAGTGGCCTACCAGCCCATAAAGTCTCTTAAAATCTTCCAAAGCTCATCATCCCTTTCAGGCTCTGTTCACTCAGGAAACAGCAGAGTCCCTTTATACCTGAGGGCCAGAACATTGCCACATCTGCCCTCCCCACCAGACTGTTCAGCACCAAAATGGCCCATCACCATCACCTCAGGTATATAAAGGAATGGCATATAATGGGAATGCTTCAGCTTTCAGTGTTACAGGAGCAGGGGCTATCTACAGGCTCCGAGGCAGGCAGCAAGGTGGCCAGCTCCTGAGCTGTCTGAGGCTGACCTATATTCAAAGGAGAAAAAGAGCACTCCCACTAAAAATTGAGCCTGGCATCAGAAAGCTGAAGTTCCCATGAGCTACTAGCAGCAACAGGGAAAGAAAAAAGATGCATTGAAAAGAAGTGGTATATGATGGAGCTCTTAGACTTACATATCACTTCCAGTGATGGGGGGCCTACACAAAATCTGGAGAGGGCATGTAGGGATAGGACGAGGGGCAACAATTATAAACTAGAGAAAGGTAGATTTAGACTGGACATTAGGAAGAAGTTCTTTACTATAAGAGTGGTGGAACACTGGAACAGGTTGCCCAGGGAGGTAGTGGAGGCCCCATCCCTGGAGACATTCAAGGTCAGACTTAACGAGGCTCTGAGCAACCTGATCTATTTGAGGATTTCCCTGCTCACTGCAGGGGGATTGGACTAGATGACCTTTGGAGGTCCCCTCCAAACTAAGGCATTCTATGAGTCTATGATCAAAATAAAAAGACTAAATCATAGGCTATATGTCTTTCCAAATACAGATACTTCCATTTAAGAGGTACCTTTTGCAGTCATAGGTGGTGGGTTTCTTCTTCATTGCACTGAAGAGAACCTTAAACTCTGGATATGAGATTACATCATAAGCATCCTTAATCAACTTAATATCACAACTACATTCTCTGAACTTGGTAACACACAGTTTGTGAAGATGAGACTCCCTTTGCTTCTGTATTGAAAAAATCAAATGTCTTAACACAGCATTTCAAAAACTGGAATTACTTTTGCTGTTGATCATAAGTGCAAAATTTTGTCACTACAAATGGGAACTGAGGGGGAAATGGGCAGAAGATACTGCAAACATACCGATTAAAATGGATATTGTTCCCTGTCATAGGTAGAATTTTACATATTCATTGAAAAGGAGCTGAGAAATAATTCTGCAATAAAAGACTTCTTGGCACCAGATAAAAGGGTCAAATATAAAATCAAACCTTGAAATGCCAGGTATATATATGTAAATTCTTACTGGTGTTGCTTGCCAGAGCAAAATTTAAAATTCAAGGGCAAAAGAAAACTTGTACGGAAAATCTCTATCTAAGACAAGATTACTCATTAATCTGATTGATAGAAAAAATATCATGGGAAGGAAGAAGCGTGCCTTTTTCCTCCTAAACATAAGATCGGTACATTTAGCGGTCGATGTTTCTGGAGTTTTAATTCAACTGAGTGAAAGGAATTGATTTTTAGAGGTTGGGAGTTGGCACATTTGTCAAATCCAGCAATTTTAGTCAAGGTCTCAAGGTGTGTACCTAAGAAATAAGATGTCCCAAATGATTTGTCAGCTTTGAAAAGTACAGGCCAAGATTTGCATTTAAGTATTTGACCATACCAAAGATTTTTAAAATATTTTGTAACCATAATGAAATGTAGGGCACAGTTAGAATCATAGAATCATAGAATGGCTAGGGCTGGAAGGGACCTCTGAAGGTCATCTAGTCCAGCCCCCCTGCAGTGCCTTGTCCAACCTCACCTCGAATATCTCCAGGGATGGGGCCTCAACCACCTCCTTGGGTAGCCTATTCCACTGTTCTACCACCCTCAGTGTAAGGAACTTCTTCCTGATATCCAATCTAAATCTACTCTTCTCTAATTTAAACCCATTACCCCTCGTCCTTTCACTACAGGCCCTCGTAAACAGCCCCTCTCCAGCCTTCCTGTAGGGCCCCTTCAGGTACTGGAAGGTCACTAGTAGGTCTCCCCGGAGCCTTCTCTTCCCCAGGCTGAACAACCCCAGCTCCCTCAGCCTGTCCTCATAGGAGGGGTGTTCCAGCCCTCTGATCATCTTTGTGGCTCTGTTCTGGACCCGCTCCATCAGGTCCATGACTTTCCTGTGTTGAGGGCTCCAGAGCTGGATGCAGTACCATTTTGGGTAGCAAATAAAAAACAGGCAAAACACGGGTCAAAAAGTGTCTTCTTAGGAAGAAGGTGGAAAGCGGCCTTACAAAATAAATTTTCAATAGCCAAAAAAAGGTACCTAAGGTCCTATGCAGTTGGTCCACTAGTTGGAGAAGAGTAGTTAGGTGGCACATGTTGAACACATCTTGGTTGATGTTCACCCATATGGGATGACTACCCAGTGTAGTAGTGCTGGATGTGTTCAACCTATCACTGTAGACCGTGTGTTGATACGGATGCCTTTATGTGAGAAAGCCTGCTTAGAAATTCAGACAGGCAGTTTGTCTTTACTGTTCCTAGTATGTACTAGAGGAGGACATGGGTCCTGACAAGGCAAAGGCCCTGCAGTGATAAACCCTGTGTATGTAATTGAAAGACAATTCCTGCTCTAAAGAGATCTCTGATATAGCCTATGGCACAGAGGGGTGGAAAACAAAAGAAGGATGACAAAGAACCCGTTCTGATGGAGCTGCACTGTCTAAAGTTTTCAGCTGTACTTCTGGTGTGATTCATGGATGATTGGTTTTGTGGTGAGGGGTGAATTTCCAACTATCACTGCATGCTTTCATGAGGGCACGTTGCATATTGTTCTTGTTATATTACTGTTGTTGAAGGCTGCCCGTGAACTTATCTATCATTAGTTATAATTGTACCAAATATCAATCCATATAAGATCTTTCATTTTTATGGGAAAACTGTTGAAAAAATTCTGGTAAAGCCACTCAGGCAGCCTGAAATTTTCGTAACTAAGAGATCCGATAGGAGACAGAAGTCTAACTGATAGACTTTATAAACTAACTCTTCATAATGGTAATAAGAAATATGTCTTTTTTTGATAAATACTGTCTCCTAAGCAGTATTTCTCATTGCTGTAAAATCTGGTGCCCAGCCTACCCAAAATGTCACGAAAATCAGTGTTAACTGAAGATTCTCTGTGTCTTTGAAAATCAGGCTGCTTGGGCTTTAAACTAGATTTAACACGCCAATTTTAGTCACACAAAACTTACAACCTGGAGAATATTTCTTTGCCCAAATCTCTACTCTCATTTTATGTCTTTTGAATAAATACTTTTGAATAATAACAGTATTTTAATGTGAACTGATAATAAAGTAAAACCTCTTCTTGGCACAGTATTCCCCTGTGCCTTATTTCTCCAGTTGTTTAAAATGAATGGGCTGCCTCTCCCTCTGCCCTTGCTGACTAAGCTGCTGGCTCTGCTACATCTCTTATGGATTGCTTCTGTTGAAGGACACAGTTCCCCCAGCTATCTCCTGAGAGAGAATAAAGGGGTTACTGTTGATAAGATGTGGTCAGTGATTTCTTTATATGCACACACCTTCTGTTGTGTAACCCTAGATGGCCAAAGTTGGTCTCTGGACTCAATCTGGTTCATGAGGCAATATGAAGTCATGGTAATTCAAGGTGGCCAAGCCATCAGTTAGTGTGAACAGTGGCCTGGGAGGCGATCCTATAGGTTCATGAAACGTGCAGTGTTGCCCACTTTTCCAGGTAAGTTCCTTGTTTGAAGATGCAAGTTGAGTGTTAAAGGAGGAGGTGGGCAAGACTGGAGCTAACAGGGAACCTCCTGTGAGAAGGATGATCTGGACCCTGGGCAGAGACCTCTGTCTGGCCTTTGTTGGGTTTGCACCATGCGTAAGACTGAGAAGCTTTGAAGACATATATTACAGCAGTTTCCCTGATGGGACTGCATGCTGAAGTGAGGAGATACAGACCAGGGTGAGGGGCAGTGCCACTTTGGCAGAGGTTTGCAGTGTACTCCAATTTCTACATCAGGACTGGGAGATATATGACTGGCATGGTTTGGATCTGTGTTTGAGGATCACCATCACTCTCAGCAGTGTGGGTGAGAGAAATGTCTCCTGTATTAGAAGACACTAAGGCACTATGGCTATGATGAGCCTGAGCTATTGCCCAAGAAGACAATATGAGAGGGAGGGAAGGCACCATGACCTCTAGAAAAATTAAGGGGATATTTGGAAGACTGGGGGTTGTGACTATAAGAACAGCCGTAGTGTTTTATTGTCCTGTCTCCACCTGCACACAAGAACAGAGTGTGCAAGCATTGGTCATACTCTGCTTTCCCAGCCGCAGTTTTTTCTGGTTTAGGGCCTCTGACAAAGTGACATTGTGCTTAATAACCGTCACCATATCATTGTTTCACAGTTTTATCCATTCTTCTCTTGAAAAACCGTATAATCAATACAATGTCCTTTGTCAGGGAGTTCCCCAGGTCTGCTGCCCAGTGTGTGAAGAGCAGTCTCCTGTTCACTTGCTCTCTTTATTTTTGGGATAGAGGGCTTGCTACTTGGGTGTGGGTGGGGAAGGGTTTATATAGAATATGAACCTGCCCTTTAATCTGTGTTGAGATCTCTCTAGAAGGTCAGAGTGGCCAGCCAGTCTGACCATCGCTCAGCAACTGGTTTTGATCCATCACTGATCCAGACGTAATAAATGAACTCTAGTGAATTTAGCCAGGCTCTTTGCAGCCAAACATTTCTGAACTCTGTTTCTTACCAGTGGTTTGTACTGCACAGAAGTTTCCACTGTTCAAGACTTCCTGTTCCTTTCAATTAGAAACACATCTCAATATGTCAGTCTGGCTGCAGACAAAAAGGAAAAAAAAAAAGCTGACACAATTTTTACAGCTTCCCTTATGGGCTTGTAACAATTGTGATGTGTACAGAAGATATGAAGATACAGGGTGGATGTTGCATTTAACACTTTTTTTTCAGATTCTTGATAGGTTTTTGTAATGCACCAATATCTTCCTGAACAATTAATTTTTAGAACAAAATTCACCAGTGGTTGGATGTTTCTAAAGATGATATGAGGAGCAGTAGTTAAAAGGAAAGATGGTGTGGATGGACAAAGAAATACAGAGCTACTAACTAACTATTTTGGCTAACCAATCTTCTGGCATAGAAGTGTCATTGTAGACAGCTGCTGTGCATAAAGCAAAGTTAAACATGGCTTTAACACAAAGCTTATTTTCCTGAAGCAGTTGTAAAAAGTCCACAGTGATAAGGCATTTCATCTTTTATTTGTTGTTTTTCAGCAGAGTAGAAAGTCATTTAATTTAAGCAACTGAAAATCATTTTAGGCTTAGCAACATGTTGAGACAAATGATAAAGTATTTAAAAGCCTCATTTTACCAGACAATAATCGTCCATAAGAATTAAGGATATTAAAAAAAGCTTTCAGAGAGGCACAACAGAAACTTAGCTTACAAAATTGATGATAAGTTGGGATTTTTGGTTATATACAGTCTTGCACTGACGGTCTCATGGAATCTTCAAAAATACAACAAAGATCAAATAATATTAAAGACATTGGTGGGGTTTTTTTTTCTGTTTTGTTATTATATTTTTTTACTGCTCCTTTTTCTAGCCTGGCATTTCAAATATGAATTATACTTTGCTGTCGCTATTCTTTGATGTTTTCCATATTCACTATGATATAAATATCATAGTTCATTTGATTTTAAGTTTGAATGTTTCATAACTTTTAATACAGTGTTCATATTATTTGTTTCTCCAAGAAAAAAAAAGAGGATTATAATGTGATTCATTGAGTTATGTAGATACCAAGTTCAGACTTGAAATAAGTGCATTTGTTTCTATAATCATGAGTGTCATGCTGGTTGCACCAGGCCTTATAGGTTGTTTTTTGTAATACTTGGTATTTCACGATGCTAAAATGTATTTGTAATTATTTTTACTTTTGTGTTAATTAACTTTGTACATGTATACTTTTATATTTGAATGCATTCCCTGGTTTTGGGTCAACCCACAGCCATTGACTAAGGTGTTCTGGCTCTTCACTTGTTCTGTTTGGAAAAGCTGTCATGGTACATTATTGTGTCCAGATAATAGCTTGCATCCAGGTCTGCCTTGAGAAGCAAATATATATGGAAATAGCCACTTTTTTAGAAAATAACTTTAGAGAATAAATACAAATGCTAGTACATTTTATCCTGTACATTTCTTGAGTTTTCACTGTGCTTTCTACAGGTTCTCTCCGAGTCATGGTTTTCCTTGGTCTTACAGTCAACAGAAGCTTTTCCAGATGCTTCCTTTAGCATTGCCTGTCTTTGCTAATTAAAAGATTCTGTTGTGTTAGTTTTATTCATAACAAGTAATCTTTATTATCAGGATGAAAGTTGGCATGCTTTTTATGATACCTGCTTTATCTCTAGCTGGTGAATCCTTTCCCCATGTTGATTCAGCACAAGAATTATTTCAGGTCACCCCAAGTTTTTTTGGTTGTTGGTGGTTTTTTGTGGTTTTTTTTTTTTTTTCTGTGTTGTTTTGGTTTTTTGTTTTTTTAGAGTTTAGTTAGAACAACTTTTTCTTCACTACAAATGGCATAAATTTCGACTGTGTTTGTATATAATTTCTATGAGCAAGACTATCCTGTAGTATTAATACAATTGTATATTTTCATTGTCTGGTGTTACAATTCACAAATATTTGATTTCTGTTCCACTCGCTCACCCTTCTTCTTCCCCTTCCCATCTGGACTCTTACACACTTTGCTCATTTAAAAAAAAATTACATGTGTGATATGGAAAAAAAACTTTTTAATTCAAGGGTTTTATTATTTTGAGACTTAGAGTTTCTATTAATAGTTCCAAAATGTTCCTGGTTATGCTTACTGAACTCCTACATGTTGCAACTTTTCTTAGATTTGTGATCATGCATATTCACAGTTTTGAGTTTTTGATGGTTTCTCACAGGTTTCCAGAAAAAAAATTTTAAAAAAATAATTTATTCTTGTTTACTCTTCACACAACATGGCTCTCTTCCCCTCTCTTCTCACAGTTCCTCGTAATGTACTTGCTTTATTCAAAAACCATCCTGTTTTCCAAATACCTCTATCACCTTGATGAAATTATTAAATGTCCTTTTTTTTTTTTTAATATACTGTCAGTCAGGGCAAAAAATATAATTACTGTTTTTTCTTTCACACTCAGATCAGAAAAACTAGCTAGTCATGTTATGGTGGTTTTCAACACTTTAAAAATTAGAGTTTTCATAGCAGACACTGCAGGAGATCTTCTGTATCTCTGTGCTGTATTTTACTGTAGGATTAAATCAGTTCCTTTTTTTAAGACATCTAGTTTATTTTCAGTATAACTGCAAATGTCTAAATTCTGCTTCAGTTTCCGGAGTGCTTGATCTATGTAAATAAAGCTTTACCTGAGGTTTTGTCTCCTCTTTTTTAAAAAGTGAGCTTCCTTGATTGTGTATCTTAACTTTGGGAAGCAACAGAGGGAAAAATATATGAAAACCAGATCTCTTAAAAAAATGGGTATTTGGTAAGTTAGCTATGCTCAACTGCAGAAGTATGAAAAACGTAAATGCCTTTTAAATAAAGGTTTGCTGTCTGATACACAACATGCAATTACATTCTTTAGAAAGCGTAAGACAACAATGAGTATGCTCTTACAGGGATGTAGAAGACTGGGAAAGTTTGCAGATAGAAATGTATCCTACCTAGAGCTCTAGAATAGTTTTTCAATTGCATTTATTATTTAGCTCACCAAATGCTTAAATTATTTATCTACATCTTGTTAGAAAAAAAAAGAAGTAGAAATGTGATACCACATTGTATTTCACTTCTGTAAGGCAGTATCCATGATGGGATGGATGGTTTGGTTGTTGGTGAGCTTTCCAGTGTGTTTGGGCCATGGATGGGCATGGAGTCGTCTGATTGTTTCCTCTTCCTTTTCTGCCCATTTCCACGTATCTGTTTGCTGCATCCTGTCCTGCCAAGCACCGTATGCTCTTTGGGGCTTACACGTGCACACTCTGCTACACTCAGTGTTTTCTCAGCATAAAATTTTTTGAAACGTACTTTGGCTTCTTAATTATTATGGTTAGCAATCATCAATGATTTAAAATGGTGATAGGTGTGTAGTTTCATCAGCTGTACTCAGCCTCTTGGTGAACTGGGCATCATATGAATCCTGGCTCTCTTTTTTGAGAAGTGGTTTGGCAATGCTTGGGGTACCCTGGATTGTATGAGTTGGGCTGGGGGTCCACCCTCGCTGATAAGAACATCATGGGATTGTGGGCAAAGAGCCCAACAGAAATGCAGCTGTCAGGAGTGGGCTGCATGATTTTTTCTAGACATAATATATCATTATGTCTTGGAGCTCTCCCTGAGTGATTTGCTAAGGGTCACACAGCTGTAGTGGATGCAGGAATGGAGTTTAGCTCTGTATCAGCTGGCGAATCTTACTCATTTGCCTTTAACATACAGAAATAAGAGAAAATTTAAACAAGCTTCAGGAATTGGAGAGAGGAGGATGAAGCAAATCTGGGCTGGTTGGTATAGGAACAGTATCTCTTGAGAGAGATAAATTCAGAAAGGATGTAAAAGATGTATCAGTGAGAGACAAGGATGGGACAAGGACTGTGGAGTCAGAATGGGCACAAAGTGCCTTTAGAGACCACAATGGCTGGAGCAGTCTGGGCATTTGAATTGTACCTCAGAAGCTCGGTGTCTTTCGCATGGAGGGCAGTGCGTTAGTAAAATCACTGTAAATTAAGAATAAGTACACATTTTGTGTGTGCTGTGAGTGGGAATTCTTCAATTTTGGTGCCACTGTACCATCTCCAGAGTCACCTGAAAGCTGCCGTACACCAGATTCAGACCTCAATGATGACGATAAATATAGACTATCTCTGAAGTAAAGATATATCCGGTCTACATATTTCAGCAAATGTATGACTGGAAGAAAATTACTTTTTTTTCTAAGTTCTAACAGTGGGATAAGACTTTGCTTATGATGTGTGGCAATAGTTTCAATCTATGTGATACTAGGTTGACTCACAGCATATCCAACAGACTTACAAGAAAGCAAATAGACTGTGTACTCTTGACTGTCAGCAGTATGACAGCTGTTCTGGGACATTGCTCCTAAGAATTGTGTTTTCTTGTCTTTTTTTTTTTTTAATTATAAGACTTGTTTCTATAATCAATCCTTAGTGCCTAAAAATGAAGTACTCAACTGTTTGGTTATTTTAAGGTAGGCATAGACTTTCGGGCAAGCTCCCCAAAATGACCTTTGACCAACCTCTTGCGTCATTCTCTTGGGGTGCTCTAAGAGTTGTGTTGTCACTTACAAGTCCTATGTCCTAACATGGCCAAGTTTTATGAATGAGAATTAAAAGTGAAACATCCCCAAAGAAAAGAAATGACAGCTTACAGGTCCAGTGTTTTCATTAGTAATAGTTTAGTATTCTATAACGCAGTAGTGTCTAAAACCATGAATTAGGTGGACATGTCTGGGTCTTAAGGGCTCTACTGAGGTCAGAAATAGCAGAAACACTCTGGATGGTTGGCTGTCTAAAGACTCCGAAAGCCTACTCTGTATTTGGCTTGAGAATTCATCCAAGGTGTGGTGCTTCAGTTTTGCTAGAGTAACGTTTTCTAACCAAATATATCACATCATGAAATCTCCAATCAGATATAATTGTTATCTTCCCCTTTCCGCATTGTAGCATTGCAAAAAATTGAGAAATGTCCTTGTATCTAAGGCATGCCGGGCACAGCAGCAGGGCTCCTGCAGTCTGTGCAGTGCTTTTCTTCTCCATGTCTCAAGAGAGATGGAGGGGAGCAATTCCTTTGCAATGGCTGTAGTAGATGTTTTCTTCTTGCCATTAATACTACAAGGGGTATTTTCACCTCTGCGTGCTAGTTTTAGTTTGGCCATTGTGATCAATCAGAGGTGCACAGGATAGATTCAGGGAACAGATCTGCGCGGTGTGAGATGGGATGGTTTGAGATGAGAAAAGAAAGTGTATTTCAGAGGTAAGTTAGCATGGTGGAAGGAAGTGGAAAGAAAAAATGAGAAATGCTTGCTGAATTTGCACGGGAAAAGATGTGTCATGAAAAGAAAATATGCGTGCAGGGTGAAGACAGAAGAAGAAAGTAAAAATCCCCCCAAGAAATGTTTTCTTACAAAAAGAAAAAATTAAATCAGTTGCTGTCAAGTGTAACAGTAGCACACTAAAATATAAGGCCTTGAGCAGAGAGAATACAGGTTGAAAGTTCTAAATTTTATCATGTTTTATTATTACTATTTTGTTCAGACAAATTATTTGACAGAAATTAAAAGCTCCTTTCAGGCTGAGGCTTGTGTGCCAGTTTTAATGACAAATACGTTTTTTAGAGTTGAGTTATAATCTCCTGGAAATAGAAAAAAATGAAACTGCTGATACAGCCTAGAGTGTGGTAATGATAATATGCTTCAAAAATAAATGAGAGGTTTTATTGCACTACATCTTAGGATTTTAAGAGTACCGTGATTGCTTGTTGAATAATAATTTCCCATTCATATCAGTTCTGTTCTTTCCTCTTCTTCCTCTTTTACCCCACCATTCCTCCCAGCCTGAAAGGACTTAACCAACACTGTGGGCTTCTATTTCATAGGAGCATCCTTCAGTGCATTTTACTAAAATGGTGAAAGTGCTGCAGTTCCCAGGCTGATTGCTCTTTTAGGTCATCACCTCATCGTTTGCTTTGTCTTCTGTCCAAAGAGCTGATAAAACACCCATTACTGTGCTGTGGTTTTCCAGTGGCTGTTGAAGGTTTGTCACAAATTAGTGTCATCTTTCTGCACCTGCAGTGTGGGTTTTTTGCTCTTTGCCAGGCATAAATAGCAGGTGGTCCCCTTATAGGACTATTTTATGTAAGCAAAGCTTTTCCATGTTTAGCTCTGCTTCTGCCTCATAAATCCAAGATAAGGCAATAGGCAGCAGCTCCTCGAACCTCATCAGAAACATACCTTGATGAAGCAGCTTTCTGCAGCTGCTAAAGAGTTAAAATCATTGCTTAGCTCAAAAGAAAAGAATCTTTATATATGTTGGGCACTAGAGCTCGGCTGAATCAGGACATGTATAATTTGAATATATTTTTTTTCTTGTATTTCAGCCTCATTATCTCTCACTTGAGAGGAAGCTGCATCTCTTCTCCCTCATTCAGCAGTATGAGCATTCGTATGTCCTGTACTCATGAATGAATGAACTGAAACAATACAAAATTTCCTATTTTAAATGGCTTTTATGAAAATCACTGGCTACTAATGTTAGACTGCCATTTGGTTTCCTACCACTAGAAAGAACTTGCAGAATGAGGTTTTCTTCACCACAGTGGTGTGAAAGTGACAGCACAGGGGCTGCATGTACAAGTCTGCTGGGCCAGTTCTTCAGTCATTTACACCAATTTTACACAGCTCTAGCTCCACTTACTGCATTTTTCCTGACTCTCCCCTGGCATCCGCAGAAGGGCTATGTAAATCAGTCTTCACATAATGTTGATACTGATTTAATAGCAAAGATAATACTGTGCTCAACCTGTAATATTGCTTTTAAAATGTGAATGTTGTTTCTGTAGCCATCTCAGTGCTGAGTTTGTGCAGCCAGAGTAGATGCAGCCCTCAGTGCCCTTCCAGAAGTACACAGACATCTGCAGAAGTGCCTGGTCAGGGAAGTGGATGATGTGCTGATTCGGAGCTTATGGCTGCCTGTCCCCTCACTGCTCCTCATGGAAAGGCAGAGGCATTGCCACCACTGTCCTTCCCCAGGGAAGAATTGCTCCCACTCTGGAATGGCTGGCTCCAGCCAACTCCAGGGAAAAGGAGCCTCTCTCAACCCTCCCACTCACTGAGGTGTCTTTGTGGCATTGTCACAAAATGTCTTCATAATTGAGCAAGGTAGAGTGTGTCAGTAGCCATTCCCAGCTGTTACGTTGGGGATTTTTTTTAAAACAAAACCAGAGATTATGGTAAGATACAGCCTATCATGATTGAAAAGCTTTTTAAATGAGGAAAAGTGATACTGGGGTGGGAGAGAGAGAGAAAGGGAAGGGAGTAGCTTTACATGGTCAGTGCTGAGTTAGGGCTTTCTAGGAAGGAGAATGAAGAAGAGGCTAAAAGGTGTAGGTGATTCCCAGTCAGGAACATCTGTTGAAATTTACTTCAGAGTATGTAAGGAATTAGCTAAAGAAACCTTTTAATCATTACAGCTATATTTCTTAGCTCATGGAGGGAGAGAGATAGAGAGTCTGAGAGGACTTGGGATGGGCAGAGATGGATGAAGTCTCTTAACAAGGAAAGAGAAGTTATTGATAATTATAGACCAGGCATTTAAAAAGTCCAGAATAAATTATTAAATAATTTGCAAGTACTTAACAAGTTGTGAGAGAATACCCAAATGGATTTGTGAAGAACAAAGTACTTGGAGCTAGTGTATTTTCTAGTGTTGATGGAGTAACTTGCAGAAAGGCTAAGAAAGAAATATTAGACATGATTCATTGTGACTTCAGTAAGGCTTTTGACAATAATTCACTTGACAATGTACTATATAAACCAGGAAAGTAGTTTAAATGAAGTCTCTATAAAGTGACTTCTGTAGTGGTTGAAAGGACGCCACAAATGTTTGTCTTCCAACGACTTGATAAGTCCGAGTGGTGGGAGGCAGTTTTTTGAAGAGTTCTGTCATGTGCTCTGTTCTCTGCAGTATTTCTTTTATGATTTGCATAATGAAGTTGAAAATACTTATGAACATAGTGGATGACACTCAATTGAAAGGCGTTACAAACATTTTGAATACAGGACAGGATCGAATTGTAAGATATTCTGGATAAATTAGGATAAGGGTCTGCGATGAGTAAGATAGTATTCAGTGGCAGCCACAGCTGGGGAGGAAAAATCATATGTACAAATGTAAATCAGGAAATAATAAGCTAAGCAGCTGTGCTGCAGAGTAGAATCAGTGTTCATTTTTAGTGGATGACAAATTAAGCAGCTTAGTGGTGTGATGCCATTGGTAAAAGTGCGAGTCTTGCTGAGTTTTGTAAAGACTGTATGCCCCAGGTGAAGCCATTGTGGATGCTGTCTGCACTATTTGGATACCACACTAGGAGAGAGGCAGGCAAACTGAATACAGAACTAGGAGGGAGGGTTGTTCTAGAAAACATGATGTGAGACAGGGCTGAAGGAATTATATTTGTTGGGGTTTTTTTTCACCTGAATATAGGAATTCTCTTTTTTTTCACCAAACATTCTACTACTCAAATCATAATACAGCTTTTTCAGATCCATTGGACTTGATCCAAGAAGAAGCCGAATTAGCACTTTCTGAAATTACTGGCTATGAAGATGAGCAAAACAAAAAGTACTTCAAAGAGATGTACAATTAATGGGAAAACTTAGAAGAGCTTTGGGGTTTGACTGTTTTCTTAGCAACAGAATTTAAATTTGTAGTTCAACTCCTACTACTTCTCCCCCACCGGAATTAATAGCACTGCACATAACTTTGCAATTTAAACAACCCCTAATTAGGATGTCAGTGAGAGTTTGCCTTCTAGGCTCTCCCACAAGTTGATTCCATGCTGCATTTTCCTGTTCTTTCAGAGGAGCCAGTCCCAGTCTTTGGCCAGTTATACTCCCTTCAGACACCTACTTCATTCCAAGTCCTCTTTCAGTATTATTTCTCCATCTTGTAGGAAAAATGACAACTCAGGTTCACCAAACTTTGCCATCTTGTTCGTGTTCTTTAGAACAACTTGGTTAGCAAGCAGTTTTCCACCAGGGATGCCCTTAGGTTGTCCCCTGATGCACCTTCTTGGTCAACAGCGCTGCTTCTTTCCAGTGTCTGGTTTGCTCTGGAAGATTTGCATATTGTCTACCAGAGCCACAGCTATGAATATAAGGTCATCAAACTGGTAGCTTTGTCACTGGCCAGCCTGTCAGGGGATCTCTGTTGCTCTAGGGACTGGTGGTACCTGATGGAAGGTGTGCAGCTGACGTGTTTTTTGATCCTGTGTGCAAGTCCATGCCTTGCAGAGCAGCATGACAAGCACAGCAGCTCTGCACGCCTCAGTTCTGCTATGAGATGCGTAGAAAACTTGTCATCTGATAGATGTTGAGCCTTTGATGATGTGAATTGGCTATGGAGTAAGCAACTTCCTGGGGGTTTTAATTCTGTTGGGTCTCATATCTCAGAAGATCTTTTCTTCTGGAACTGGTACAATAGTTTATCAAATGTTGAAACTTCTATATGGCATTATAATACATTGCAGTGGTTATTAATAAAGTGAATAATGTACAGGGTAAAAGAAGAAAAAAAAAAAGAAAAAGGCTGGAAATGCATCTAGCAAGAAAGAACTGGAGTGACTAATGATTTAAAAAGACAGAATGAGAATTGATGTACTGTATAATACCTAGGCAGATTTTCCCCCAGTATTCCGTAGAAAGACTACTCCTTCAGTATCTGCTTTATCTGCAGTATTTGCAGAATTTCTCATTCTGTTCCAAACAACACCTTGTTGTGTATGAAATACCTGTGGCACATTTTGTAGTCTTGAGTTGACTACAAACTAATAGGAAATATAATAACAGTTATGCTCTGTAAAAGAGCATACAGGTGAATATTTTCAGTATTTGTTTGCTGGACTAAAGGAGTGCTTCTGAACCAGCTGTGACTGCAGTTACTGCAATTGTGCTTTCAAAAAAACCAAAGAAACTATTCCTTTAACCTCCCAGAGCACTGGGGTTTGGTTCAAAACCTCTTGATGCTGCTGATGCACATGGAATCACACAGGACTAAGAAATCTCCCGGTGCTGGTAGGGATGGAAGTAGAGAGCTTACTGCATGCAACATATATGAGTAGGGAGGAAAAAGCACAAGGGAGACTGTTTTTTTGTGCTCTAAGCATCCCTTTTGCTTTACTAGCACATAGCTTAATTCTCTGCAGTTGTACAGCGTGCTGTTACATGGGTTAATGATGTGAGCGGGGTCCCGCAGGAGCACTTGTGGTCTGTAGGGGAAACTTGTTTGGTATTGCTTTCTGGGTAGTGAATGACTGTTTCAGGAGCTATGCAGAGTTTAGTGAGGAGGGGAAACTGGATCAGCAGATGGTTTTCAAGCAAGGACTCTGTTGCTCCTTGCACGCAGGTGGCATTTGGCCATGCACATAGTGGAAGTGGCAGATAAGTTTTCTTATGCAGCAGATCTTCCTGCCAGGCTGTGTAGTTCCCCTTGTTTTCACACAGAGGTATTGCTTTCTTTTGAAGTGAACTTTCTGCAAACATCTATAAATGGATGTAACACAGACCAATATTTTCCAGCAAACAAGCATTGTTCACTCCGTCCTAACCAGAGGGAGCTATGCAAACTCTTCTGACTGCAGAGAGGTTGAGCACCGTTTCACGTGCCCTGCGGTCTATCTAGACAAACTGTATGGGACAGAAGGGAAGAGGGAAAGCCTGATGCCTGCATCTAGAAAACAAAGGAAAATTATAATATTGGAGACAAAAATGGAGAAACAGTAAACACAGATACCCTGTGGTGTCATTTTTATAGTCCAATTCAGAATACAAGCTTATATTAAGTATCAGTTGGCAAATATATTCTGCTGCGTAGGCTGTCCTTAAGATGTTTACTCTTTACCAATGTAGTTTATTATAGCTAATGGTAATACAGGTGTTTTTCTAAAAAAAAAAATAATAAAAATCTATAGCCTTGCACAGAATTTTTCTTTTTTCACTCATAGTTCAGATTTCTTCAGATGATCATCCTCAGAGTTGTAGTCCCATTTTCACATGAACTAATTGCCTCAATCTAAGTCTTTATCCCAAGTATTTAACTGAGAAGGATCTGTCCCTCTGCTTCAGGTACATATATTCAAAGATGATGTAGATGAGAACAGTGCTAATGCTTTGTGTTATGGGATTTCTCATGATTCTTTGATGCAGGAATAACCAAGTCAGACAGAAGCCCTGCTGAAGATCTTGCTCATTTAGGAGTGCTGCCATTTAATCTCAAAAGTGAGACTTCTGTGGAAATTATTCCCTTGGAAATCTCCGTCATCTACCATGCAGTCAGGGCTCCTGTCTGCTTCTCCAGAGGATGTATTAGTATGCTTTGAAGGTGAGTGACTTCGGTGTGATCGCTGTTGGCTTTCTCCACATCCCTTGGGAGAGGCTGTGGCCACGAGCCCAGCTGAGCAGAGTCTCAGCGGAGATGCTGAACTTTTCATGCTGGGGCTGTTCCAGGACCAGCCATTATGAAATGTAAAGCTTGAACTTTCAAACTCCAGTTCCTAGGGAGTGCTTGTGCATGGAAGGTCAAGCTGATGGACCGTCAGCTTTAGTCAGTCCCACAGGGAATGGCATGACCTGAAATGTTGAAAGTTTATTCCATGCCGCCTGTGCACAACTTTTGTTTAATGCCAGAGGTTCTTGCTGTGTATAACTGACTTATTTGAAAAGATAAGTGAACGTCTTTCGAGTCCTTGTGGCCAAATTGTGTATGACCCAGACATAGCCTGGAGGTGTTGAGGGGTGTGTGTTGTCAATCCAACATTTTGTGTCAGCGCCTTTTAAATTTACTCTTGGACTTGGAGTCTAGGTTGTAGTCTACTGGTGTTGCTTTCAAGGCCAGTCTTTGCATACCTGTGAAAGGTCACAGCTTTCACGCTGTGTGTTTTAAAGTTATTAGCACCTAATACTATAACACAGGAAAGTTTTTAATTACTAAATTACCTCCTTGAATTAAACTTAGATTAGGGCTGTTTCTTGAATCTCAGATGATCTCGACTCCACCTTCTGTCTGCCTCCCCTCTGTGCCCAGTCCCCAGGGTTCTCTATTCATTAGCAACCCTGCCCTTGCTTGGGGATGCTAAAAGAGTCCTTGGGCACTTCATACTGCTGGTAACTCAAAATAAAAATGGTTTCTCTTCTTTGTGAACAAGTGGACTTTTCAAATCCTGGATAAAGCTTTGTGAGAAACCATTTTGTATCATTAGTAAACAGTGCAAAGCGGGGTTAATAATTTAATTTTCATTTGAGATGATGGATTTCTTAGACTCTTTGACATGAGTAGAAACAAGAAGGGAATTTTGGTATAGAATGTCATTCTCCTGATTTTAAAATCAATGTTTGTGTCTCTTCTCTTCCCCCCCCGATCTACTCAGACTTAATTCTTTAATTAGGAACATAGGATTTATTTGCATTATCAGTTATAGTTAAAGATAAGTCCATGGTAATTACTGCCTAATATGCATTATCGTTATATGTGAATGTCAAGCTCTTGCAGACAGCTTTGTAGAGTCAATTAAAAAAATTATCTGCTTAAGATTAAATTCTTCAGACTTTTTTGGGTCCACAAATCTAAATCATTTTGTCACTATATTTCTTGAATTTAAAAGATGGCTGAGCATGACGAGGCAAGTTGTCATTTATAATGTGTGGTTTTTTCCCCACGTTTCAGTTTTGGTCACTCCGATGTGTTCCTTACGCAAAGCTGCAGTGATGTTTTGGAGTGCAGTTTTTATTGACTTGAGAAGCTTAACCTTTGCTCGGACCACAACCTAACTCCTTTCATGCTACACAGAGATACCATCTGTAAGAAAAAGCATGTTTTTGAAATGATAAAGATGTACATAGTCAGCTTCCACTTTTAAACGAGTTAAGCATCACCAGGTTTCAGAGTCACCATTACACAGAGATGATGCTCTCCTAGTGAGAGGGAGATGTTAATGAAGACGGCAGGCAGCACTGAGAGAGAGCTGATGGCTGGAGCATGCTGCCCTCTGCCTGCAGAATTTAAGAAAGGTATTTTGCTCCTCTATCTTCTGTATTTAATCTGTATCAGTGCAAAACTTGCATGCAGTTACTTTGGTGTGTCTTAGGAATTCCTTCCATTATACAAGTTTCTTTGCAACATGTTTTAATATCCCTGCTTTTAAGATGATTTGGATTATTACCATGTTGCTACAACTGTAATGAAGTATTGCAGCAATGCTTTCTATGAGGAGAACCATGTTTTTTGGTCATGATAAATGAGAATTCCCCTTACGCACCTGTGGCATCTGTCTATGCAGAAATTCAGGAGCCCTTTGTACTTTCTGAAAGAAATATGAAAATAACCTCAGCACTGTAGCCAGTACTCCCTTTCTCTCTCTCTCAAAAAAAAAAATCAGATTTCTGCCTGTGGAAGCTGTTATTGATCATGCATCTGTGCCTCATTTGCCTAAATAATCAGAATGCCAGTGCTTCTAGTTTTTATTTTATATATAAAGCCGTCTGGCATAACAAGCATTGTATAAAATCCAGCTTTTATCAGATTTTTCAGATAAAGGCCTTTGTGAAGGAGCAGGTGGTGTTCAGAGAATTTAAATACAAATGAAGTGTAGTTATGGAACCAAAGTAATAATCAAGAAAAAAAAGAGCATTTTTAATGATTAAATAATGGTTGTAGTGTCTGGCTTATGATTTGAAGAAGTTGATAATATTTACATCTGGATACCATGTTTACTGTGTGTGCAGATCACCAAGTGTACAGATGAATATTTGTCTATTTATATATGAGGGATGTTATATAAACAATACAAAGCTAGTAGTTTGTTGTGTGCTTGTGATTGTAGTACAGGCTTCTGGAGTTGTCAACCATATAATTACTTCAGCATATAAAATAAATATTTTAGAAAGGTATTTTGGGAAACACTGAGAGCTTTAGAACAACTTTGTGAAAATAGCTGTAACATCTGTTTCATTACCTTCTTAATGACCATGTTCCTATGTACCTCTGTTGCTACCTCAACATTTATCTTCTATTATGTAGAGGCTTATATAACTCTATTAAATGGGTCCAGCATCTGGATTCCTGTGATTACATATTCTGTTTTTACTTAAAAAATAAAAGATGATTTTGCATCCTCCCTTCAAAAATAAAATATCCCACTACATGCTCAAAACCCAAAGGAAGTATGCTGAGACCTAGGTATGCTACTTAGTGTATCTTACAAGTTGAAAGTGGCCCTAAAGAAGGGAGAAGGAGCTCTGTAATTTTCTCTTAAGGTTGAAGAAAAACCTTTTGGGACGGTGAGGTTGTTACAGCAGCATTGCAGCGCACATGTAGCTTTGTAGTTCTAGTCATGGTCCCTTGTCAACATCTATCTGGCAGAGGTTTGTGCTCTTGATAGTGAGTTGAACTCTTCTGAACGTGATGGTCTAGTGGCAATGCCAGATAGCCAAAGGGGTTTGTGTTCATCAAGTCTTGGGCAGTCAGGCAGCCTGCACGTTTCCACATGTGGCTGTTGGCTGTCCTCATATGGTCAAGCCAACGCATACAGCCTGCTGGGAGAAAGCAAGCTGTCACTCCATTTGACATACTTTATAATGCCTTTGGTTGGTGAGTTGTTACAAGTCTACACCTTTAGGCTGAAGTGCCTTTAGAAATCTGGTTTACTGGTCCTGTATGGGAACACCTCTCTGCGTGAGAGAAGGCGACCCTCACACTTACATCCCCACACATTCACAAACGGCTTCTTGGACCCACTCTTGCCTTGATGAAGTGCAGAGAGGCTGCAGTTTTTCGACTGGTAAATTTGGTTTAGTTTTGCCATAGAAACTTAAGTGGTCCTATTTTTTTCATGCATTTATCTTGAAGCAAGCAGGTGGTTGCTGCAAGGGACTAATAAGGGGGCTGTGGGCTGTGAGACTCATCCTCAAACAGCAGTACCTTGTATTGATGTTCCGTGAAGAGTCACCGGCCGTTCTGGTTTCTGGCTGCAGTTCTGTGCCGCTTTCCCAATAGTTCTGTTGGCACAATGGGATGTGACTATGTCTCTGGACACCTTGGTAGGGCACCTCAGCAAACAAGGCTTCTCTCTCCTGCATGCTGTGCCTCATGGTGCTAGCAGCTGAGCACAGGGGACAAGTGGGGATGGGAAACATTGAAAGAGGCTGTTATGTATGTAGTGTGTTCGTTCAGCTTCCTTTTCCAAACTTTTCCTGTCTATATCAGGGAGTTTGTTGGTTGATTACATTTATGGAAATAGTGTGAGCATTACTTTCCCTGAAATGTTGTGACGTCAGCCATAAAAAAAATCCAATAGATCAACAATTCACAGGTATGAAATGCGAGACAGGTCATAAGAATTTATTCTGTTAAATGGTGAAGATGGAGTAAGTAATGGGTCTTTGTTTGTAATTCCTTTAGCCAAAAATGTATTAGACCAGTCTGACCTCTTCCAGGTTTGTTTGTTTTTTTCCAACTTGTCCCTTAAATCCAAGGGAAAGTAAATTCAGGCAGATGGTAGGGCTGCAGCAGCTTCACAGCCCTTCAGACTCCCTCGTGCATATCTAGCCTCTCGCCTTTCAAGTTTCAGAGTAAAACGCAAGTAGTGATTTTCTTTTATCGAGAATTCCATAAATATTTAAAATGAAATGCAATGTGCTATTTCATGTATCTTAAATTATTTATTTTAAGGCTGCCTTTAATAAGAATATCTGAAAGTTCACATGAAGCAAAGAGCAAATAGAACCTAGTTTCATCTCCATTAAGATTAGTGTGCAAATTATAGTTAAAATGAATACTGGATACTTATTCTATGCTTATTTGGTATTTGATAAGAAGCTGCTTAGATTCTAAGTTGCAAATGTGCGCTGCAAAGCAGCTGGTCACAAGCACTGGGTAAGATTTGTCTCAATGTACTGCAGTGTTGATGTTCTCGATTGCCTTTTGGAGTAATTTACCGGTTTTATGTCTTCCCACCCCGCCTTTCAAAGTGGCCTAATGAGACTAAGACTGTCATTTCATATACTGGTCAAAAGTTACTGAGCCAGCATAAATGTATTTATTTTTTTGAAAGAGGAAAGTGGCAGCTCTTGCCAGTAGAGGGAGTCGATGGACACTGATCTGGGACTTCTTGGTGTACAGGGAGTGCTTGTGTTCACGTATGGGTCTGGAGATGTGTTTGCATGCATACTCATCTTTTCCATATGCTGCAGAAATGTATATTCTCTTGAGAAAAATCCTGACAGGGAGTTGTGCTTATAGACCAAAAAATAGGTGAAGAAGTAGGTGAATCAGTGTTATCACATTTTACTTTGAAATAAAAGGAGGAGAGTTTGAATAATTACGGCTTTTTTGCAGACATGTCAGGCAAGATGATTGTTTTCACCATATTGCTGTAATTTTAGTAATATCTAAGGGTTTTGCAAAATAACATAATTTTTCTTTGTTACTCAATTCTGTTCACAGAAAATCTTTTCTAAAACATGCAAGAAACTCCAGTTTAAAAAAAACCCAACTTGCTGATCCTGGTCTGTAAAAGAACATTGTCACAGTGAGCCCCTATGCCAAACTCTTAGCCATTAAAAATGCCTTTTCTAACATTTTCTTCTCCTTACTAGTATTTGTGAACTTTTGGGGCAGCTATTATTAATTATTGTTTGACAAGTCTTAAATGCTCAGAGTGCTGCCACTTAAGAAGGAGCTCTCTTGGTGCTGCAATAGGTAAAACAGAACAACAAGTTTGCGGTGTTTAGGGGAAAAGGCCTGTTCTTGCTGTTGCCACTGAGTTTGGTGGTCTTTAGAGCAGTAGAGGAGCACGTGCTGAAGTGCGAAGGAGGATCTGGAATTTCAGCTGGGGAGCAGTGGGGTGCAGGAGTAGGGAGGACACGGGATGGCCAGCTCTTGCTAATCCAGCCTAGTTACTTCGGTGGGAAGATGAAGGGGGTGATAGTGAGGTGGCCAGTCCCAGAGGTAGGATCCTTGTTCTTCTGCCACCACCCTGGCCTTGGTGGCAGAGGGCTGGAGGCAGCCCCTTTCCCCTGGCTCTGAAGCTCTGGTGGGAGGGAAAGGCAAGGGGGAAATCTGGGTTTCTGACATTTTTTTCACACTATTTAGGACTTGAAACAGAGCTTGGGGCACATGTGTAGGACCAGATACGTTCCTGAAAGCAGCTACAAAGGGCTAATTGCAGGAGGGCATCCACTAGTAGAGGAAGAGCTGCTGCACCCACTGATGCCATTTTTGCGCCTCCCAGTCTGAGCTGGCCATAAGGGAAGGGCAAGTTTAAGATACAGGTTGTTCAATGCATTAGGAGGTGCATTGGCCAAGCCTGGGACCCAAGAGCTTCTGTCACATCTTACTCATTCCGAACACCTACACTGAGCATCTCTTGCTCCTCAAAAGTGGAAGATCTTTCTCAGATGGAATAGCGGCAGAAGACTCTTGTTCCTGTGTGCTGGGCAAATCTGACTTTAAAGTCACAGATACCATCACCTCTGCTCCACCTTCTGATCAAGAGATGAAGGTTGTCCTCTTAATGGGCTGAAAGGTTGCAGTTTTTTCACATTTGTGACTTTGTCTTCTGGGTTGTTTTTTTCTTCTTGGGGTGGGGCAGGGTGGTGGTGTTTCCTGAGGTATTTGGAAACAGACTAAGTGCTGATTTGGTGTAAGTAGAACAGTCTTCATTAGGCTGTATCAGAAAATATTCCAGTTTATCTTTACATAATTCAGACTAGTGGAGTTTTGTGTACAGGTGACTAAGTTTGTCCCCCAGTCACTGCTCTGGCACCTGATGGCATGTGTGACTTTAAATCCCATGATGCTGCCGCAGGGCACACTACGTCCTAGACCTGGGGGAGGTAAAATGTGACCTTGTCACAGGCATTGGAGCCAGTGTAAGGAATCTGCCCTCTGTGGCAGGGGAGAAGCCATGTGTTGGAAGTGACACAGCCACCGCCAAGGCAGTTTTGAAAGCTGATTCATGCTCGGAGACAATTTGAACATTTCCAGCCTTCTCTGTTTCCTTTTCCAAACATGGAGCAATCTTGGGGTTTCAGTCTTGTCTTCCCAACAAATGCTTGGTGCAGAAATGTCCAGGTGTGTTTTCCTCTAGTGCTTCTTTAACCGACTGAAAGTCAGAAGGAGAGAGACTTGACCATGGAGGAGGAAAGCTTAATTTGAGCAGCGTCTAAAAGATGCTGAGAAGGAAGTACTGTAAAAACCTGACTAAATGTAAAGTGAATAGATGGTCCCCCAAAGTTGTTTGGGATGCATGAAATAAAATACAGCTGCCTTCACTGAAAGCTTGTTTCTTGCACCATGCAGAGGATGAAGGAAACTTGTGCATCCTCAGGGATTTTTGTTTGCAGCAGGTTCACCCGTGCTCTGATGTTAAGAATATATGCTGTAGCATGTAGATAGCTAAAGCTATGAAGGAAAAATTCTTTTTATCGCTTACAAAATCAAAGCCTTCTTTTATGACACTTGTTTAATAATCTAATGTAGAAGAGGAGTATGAGAAACAGCTCTTAACCTTGAAGATCAGCTTGGAAAAAATGCTGTGAAAAAGATTTATATGGTAACAAATTTAACAATCCACTGAATTGCTTTTTCTCCTAGGATGTGAACTCTTATATCTCTGCAATAGAGACATGGTGTAAAAGACCTAAAAAAGCATGCTTTCGGGTTTTGAAACAAATTTTCCTTGTGGCCAAGTTTAAAAAGTAGTGGGAGACTATTTTTGCTACAGTAAAATTAGCAAGAGCTACTTTTACACAGCTGTTTTGAGTTTATTATTGACTTAACTCATGCCTTCTCCCCACCACATGGTTCACAAGCAACTGAAGAAAGAAAGGGAAAACAGAAGTGTCCATTTTGTCACCCATGCGAGGGAGATGTTTTAAATATTATGCAAAGAATGGAACAAAAAGAACATTGGTTGTAAAATTCAAAACTACAACAAACAAAACACAAACACCTTTTCATAGTAGTACAGAAAAAAAACAAACCCAAACTAAAATAGAGCTATTTTCTAAAACACAATAACTTTTTGTGAAATATGTATGATATGGGTCCTCTGTTTCCTTACTCTTCTTAGATCCCATTGATCAAAAGCATGACCTTTCCTTGTTAACTAAATGATTCGTTAGCTTTTTCAGAAGATGACTTCCTGTCTAATGCTGCTCTATGCTGAGATTTCAAGCAGGCTATTAGCATGCATCATATTGTATCTTCCCTTGCATTGTTACTGTAACTTGTAATTGAGGCTGTCTTTTATTACAGTAGTTCTTACTGCCATTTTGCTGTAACTCATTTCCTTGTAATTAGATATGTCCCATCCGTGAAATGCAATTTTCTTTGTGCTGGTAAATGCACAGCACAAGTTTTACACGAGTCCTTTCATAGGACTTTTGCGTTCGACAATAAAGAAGAATTGGAAACTAGTGCCCCCAAGGCAGGATTTTGCAGTGCTAGAAGCACTTCAGGCAAATGCACTGTGGCTGGGGCAGAGCTGGCATGGATTAAAAGAGGAGAAAATTCTCCATGAAAGACCAAAGGTGAATTGTGGGTGTCTGTTGTTCTTACTCACCACTCATCGTGCACCCAGTGTAACTTGGAGAGAAGGGGGGGGGAAGCCTTTTCCAGTTGTGTCAGTCTTCACCTGTATGTTGAATGCGACTAAAATGGGCTTGTTGGTCTCAGCCTAACATTAAATAAAGAAGAGAGGATGTGGTACAAACCATGATTTAAATCCATTGCTAATGGCAGAGGTTTCTTCCAGAGCCAAAGATGGGGCCTTGCTCCCAGCCTGAACTATCTTGTCTGGGGAGCCAGGAGGAGGTGAGCTCTGACCTCATCCTTAGTCCTGCTTAGGATATGACAGCACTTATCAGATTGGGATGATTGACTTGAGAAGGAGCCTGTCCACTGAAGCACTGTTTTAAATAAAAGGTGAACATTTCAATACTGACAGTGTTTTTGAGTGAACAAAAAGTGCCTTTTTGTTAGTCAGGCATTATGTAACTATACTAAATGGTAGTTTTCCAATAAAAACATAACAGGGGTATTGATGAATGCGCTATAACTGTAGGGCTGTTATTTATTTCCATGCTGAAGTTTAAGGTATTTAGTTCAGTTGTGATTTGTTTCTGATGTCTGGGCAGAAGTTTTCAAGCAGCCTTACATAAAGGGTGTTGAGTTGCCTCTTAATTAGTATTGAACCTTCTGGGAAAGGACTGCTGACTCACTATATAACTCACTCTGCAACTGCTTTGTCATTTGTCATACGCCACTAAGCAACTCTTAAGATATTAGAAACCATCTGTCAGTACCTCCTTCAGCTGGATCCAAACTGACAGCTTACGAATGAAAGCCTCCCCAAATCAAAGTCAATCTTCTGAGCTATTCAGTCCTGTGAAACAAATGTTTCATGTGGAATAAACTGAATATTAATGACTTTGATGTGAAAATGAACCTCTCTGCCATTTTCTCAGACATTTTCTCTGTCTTTGTTTTTGCTTAGAGTGAGTGGGTAGTCTTCTCTTGGTTTGCAGCTCTCCATGGGGTTTAGCCCCAGACTCCATGTAGGCATTTCAATATGGTCCTACCCCTTATCCCCCTCCTGTTTTGCTTAAAGAGCTAAAACAGAGAATGAGGGCCTTTGGGCTCTGGATCCCACCAAGGGCTGGATCCGGAAATACGAATTCTGAACGAGACATCTCTTGAGCTTCAGATTATCTCAGTGCTGCAGCCTATTACGTTACAGCTTTAGTTCATAAACTCAACCCTTTAAGGGGAGATATTAGTGAATATGTTTATTTGTACAGGCTTCCAGATGTTATATTGAAGGTTGGGGCCATTAGTTTCTATGAAAGCTAATACAGAGAGGAACTTCAGTTTGCTCAGACCTTAATGGGATGCTGTCAATACAGGGCTTCTTTCCAAGCTTTATTTAGAAAAACAAAAAAGTCCAGTGTTAATAGGCGACCCAGATACTTTATTTAAAGTTTTTTTTTATTTTGCAGTTGAGGTTTGTACGTGTATTTATCAGAGGAAGTGAATATGGACTAGGAGAGAATAGGCGAAATGAATATAAACAAAGTACTTCAAAATTTATGAAAACTGCTTACTTTTCATCTCTGTTTTTGGTGATACGATCTTGAAATAGTAAATTCAGTATTTCCAGGTAGTCCTCCTAATATCTGCCCCATCTTTGTGCAGAAGAGAGGGAAAATATTTGTCTACACCTCAGATGCAGGCACATCCCAAATATGTAAAATTACAATGCCTGGGAAGAGAGGCAAGTGCAGCACCATGCACCCAGCAAATGCTTGTTACATGTGCACCACTTGGAGACACACACACACACCCCACCAAAGTGAAGAGTCTTTGGTCATCACCTTTTCACAGAGTAACAGACTTTAAATGCACAGCCTGAAATGAGCATGTCAGTGGCAAATGTGCTGCCTCTGTGTGGGGGTAACTGTGTAAATCTGGATTATTATTCTTAGGGTTTGTTGGGATTTTTTTATTTTTATTTTTACACTTACTTTGGAGAAAATAATAGCATCCTCACTGAAGACTCATGTGAAAATGACAGTAGCCGTAGGCTTGTCTTCGTGTCAGTAAAACATGGATTGACATAAATGAAACACCTCTTTCAGGAGAATGCTGTGCTTCTAATTAAATGAAAAAAAAAAAATCAAGACACGGGCACGTTGTTATGAGAGAGAATGCAGTGGGTATCTGCATTATGACCAACTTAGGGAAGATGCTTCTTTTTTTTGGAGGCTTTTCACATCCAAAGCAAGCAGAGATAAGATTTTTTTTTTATTATTCCCCCCCCTCCCCCCCGAGTTTCTCTGTACTATACTAAGGTTGTGCATCTTCCTGCAGCTTCACCCATTTCCTTCAGTGTGCTTTTGCAGGAGCCAGCATCCCTGTTGCCAGACTGCAGTACCAGCAGAGTTTCTCTGACCTGGAGCTCAAACAGGAATAGCAATTACTCTGTAAACGTGGGCTGGCTTGGTCACATTTACTCTCACTAGAATTTCTCCCTTGCAAAGAATAACTTTACCACTCACTCAACTCCAAATGTCTGAATTCTTTATTAACAGCCTTCACCATTTAGGGGTTTTCCTCCGTGATCTGGAAGGTGAGCCCCAGGTGTGGCAGGCGATGTTGACATAAGCAGTTTGAAGTTCCAGTTCTGGCCAAGAAGAGGATGAATCTTTAATGCTTTCTGCTTGAGCTGCATTGCGTTTTCATGCATCACAAAAAGTGCTGCATTCAATCTTTATTTAGGTTTTCTTATCAGGTATGAAATGAGCTGATGGCAAAATCTGCAGTTACTTCAGATTTTTAAATGATGGAGATAGATGGCTGTAATCTTCTGTCATTTGACGTGATTTTTACCCCTACATTTTTGTGCCCCAGCAGAAATGATAGGAATTCAGATGATAATAAGCTGGCATCCAGATGCACGGCACACGCGCGTGTATGCACAAAGTATTGATTTAAATATGCCCTGACAAGCTGGTCAGGCAGCAATCTGAAGGAAATGAAACTTCTGAAGTGAAAGAGAAATAATGACAATAATGAAGAGGCAGAACATTGATTTTAATACGTAGCAGCAGTATGAAGATCTGGGTCTGATGAATCAGAAGGGGGAAGCTGGCACAGGAGCCCGCTGTGATTTGTTGCACACATTTGTTTCCATTTTTATCCATTAGCAGCACTGTGAGCATTTGGATGCAGCTGAGAGATCGGGAATGGGGAGGAGGGGGGAGGGGAACTTGGGCTGTTAAAGCTTTGAGAGGTGGTGAAGTTGTATCGGCTACCTTTCTAATTTCCTGTTAAAACACCCAGGCCGCTTTCTCTTTGCCTTATATTTAACATAAATAAACAAATAAATACATAGCACTGTTACCATCCCATTTCTGCATTCCAAGCGGCAGCTCAGGAACATTTCCATCACCTCAACAGTTTTATGGAACTTTCCAGTAAGGTCTTGGAGGTTGGTGCGGTTCCATTAGCATATGCCTCTGTAAAATATTTCATCATTTTGTGACTCCCTTTTGATCAATTAAGCTTCTGTAGCTCTTTCCAAGTAAGTTCATAGAGGGAATCTGTACAAGGCCTCCTCTTTGTGGTACCGAGTTTCTTTTCATTGCTGAAGTGCAGCAGCAGGCATGATGCAAACCTAAATGTATGCTGGGAGGGGAAGAAGTGCTTTGCAGCAATTGCTGTAGGAGCCAGTTTTCATAAAGCCTGTGACATGAAAAAATATGAAGAAATTACAGTATTGCCAACTTTTGTCTTCAGCTGTGAACACACTGAACTCTGGTATCTATAGGTTCAGCCTCTCTGTGCTCATCCAGGTAGAGTTTGACCTTACATTTGAATGGAAAACTAGCGACGTGCTGTGGCGTATGTTAATAAGTTGACTTAAAAGAGGAGAGAAAGATATAAGTACCTTTGACCATGATCTTTTATTTGATTCAGTGCAGCTTTCTATAGATTTTCAGTAATAATAAATTTTGAACAAACATTAAAAGAGGAGAGGGATTTCAGGTTTTGGAAATAATGTGACCATAGTTAGTAAGTAGTATAGATCTGTAAATAATAAACTCTGTCACAGTTTGGAGTATAGTAGAAAGTTAATGGAATAAATACTAGTGCTTGATGCAGGATGTTTGTGGGGCTTTTGAAGTGTTTGGTGGATTTTAAACACTCATCATCTAACAAGGGAAAATACTTCAAAATGAGTTGGTTGAAAAACACCCCCAGGAGTTGACCCAAGGATAACGAAAACAGTAGTGATTTAACAACCTTGTTAACTGTTGATAAAATTAGCAGATTAAATTAGATCAGGAGACCTACATAGTAGTAAGAGTGGAGAGATAAGTGGTAACTAGTCTTTGAGACAACTAGAACCGTGTAATGCGCAGCATAATATCATATAACTTGGCAAGTTAATGCATCTATGGGGAAATAATCCAAGATATGATGATATACTATGAATGGAAAGCTGGGAAAGCAGTGGTGCGTAGAGAGCCTGGCACATGTGGACAAATGGCAGTTAAGTTTGCTCTATGCTAATAGCAGTAATACTTGCAAAAAGGAGTTATTAATGCTGTACTAAGAAAGGGCATGTCACAGGCGCAGGAGAGTAACTGCCCCTACTTCAATATCTGGTGGATTGCACCAAGGCTATTAAATTAAATTACAGCTGCTTCCCATATTGAGACATAGGAGGAAACAGAAAGGGCTCAGCAAAAAGCAGCAGATGGATTTCAGGCGTAGATTATGAAAAAAGATGAAAATACATACGTATGGCATATTTGTATCCAATGGATAATTACTAGAAGAACCCAGGTATCTGTGAAAAGAGGAGGCAAGTCTTAAGGGAGATGTTGAAGGTCACAATAGTTGCAGAAATGTGAAAAAATGAGGGAAAAAATAGAATGAGTTATAAAGAAATTTTCGCAGAGATTTGTCGTGAAAAATCTTCAAAAAGAAGATTTTTTGACTGTGTGACGTGAAGCAAAGTGGCAGCTTTCAGAAGAGCACTGGGGTGGCAGAGGTGGGCTGCGGGTGGTGCAACCCGGCTGCCTCCCCTTTGAGCCTGGGCAGCTGGCTGAGAACACTCAGTCTGGCCCAGGGTGAAACTCTTCTGAAGCCCCTAAAGCCAGCCTGAGAGCTTTGAGGTCATCAGCAATTCAGGATGGGGTTGTTTGTGCCTTTGAAAAATATATGCAAATGCCAGGCAAATTTACTAGTTGGTTAGTGGGTAGTAATATGGAACTAGTTTTGATGCCTTGTTGATGAGCTATTTATTCATACCTGACTGTGCAGAAGAACTGTGTGAGAGGGGTTTTGTATTAAGAATGTCGGAGTATTGGAAAAATAATTAAAACAGTGTTTTTTTGCTACTAATTGATAGTTTATAAGTTTACAATAATACAGTTTTCCTTTTAATTTTTCAAGAGTAACATTTGTCTTGCTGACTGGTGTCTTTCAGTTTTATGTTGGACATTCTTAAATGCATTGTTTTGCCTCTATATTTATCTGCTTCCAGTTTGTTATTAATCATTATTGTATAAGTTGTCACATTTATCTTAGGAGATTGTAGGATTTCTGAGGTTAAAAAATCAACAAAACAACAAATGAACAAGCAAAACCCAACCTGATAAATATGTAGTATACAGACTTTTAAATGTTAATGTTAGCTGGGCAAGCTTTGAACTTTATTGAGGAGTATTTTAGAAGGAGCTATTAAAAGTGTGATGAATAGCACTGGAACACCACTAAAGCACTAATGATCCATGGAGGAATGACACTAAAACAAGCTTGAGGTTATCAGCCTTTCACTTTTGAGACTTATGTTAAAAATACTTCAACCCCTTGCCTAGGAACCTTTCCTTTGTTTTGTTAGCTGTTTCCTGAGATTGGTAAATTCCTTTGAGTCATACGCGTTATAGATGTTCTCTTTTCCTGATGTAAATGATATGCTTGGTGCTACTTTGCACATGTGTGTTTGCCATTTGTTGCTGGAGATCTCTTCCCTTCTTTTAAAGCAAAAAGGAAGGCATGTGTGGGGGTGAGAATGGTGCACAAAAGGGTTTCCCTGCTCTTGAAGTGCTGGCACTATGAGAATATGGAGCAGTTCTGGGCATAATGGGGCAGGTTTTCTAATGCATTAGGAGTTCTGATTGCAAACAGATTTTTGTATCAGTGTTAATTTTGTATTTGATGAAACATGTTCTGTAGCTAGTCCTATCTTGTAATTTTAAAGATGAAAATAGCCCAGAGACTTTTCTAGTCCATTTTTTAATGGTATCCATTTCTTTTATTCAAAGCAGTGAAGTAGATACAGACAGCAGGAGGCCATCACAATCTTGTCTTTTGCTTCGTATACTTTCTGAGGCAAGAAAAGACATGTAAGATGTTTGGTTACCCCAGTGTAAGCAGGATGCAGCATCGAGCTTATTACTGTTACAGCAAGTCCAATAATTGATGTTTTGCAAAAACATATATTGCAGAAAAGCAGGCAGGCAGTGCTTCTTTAGCGGACCATTTTGATAGTTTTATCCATCAGAAGGTCGTGATTAGTTTGAATTTTACTGGATTTGAATTTCAGACATTTTCCTGTGCAGTTTTTCGTTGCCACACTTGTCCATTGAGCGATGGAGAAGCTCTTGAGCACTCAACATGTCCTTCCTATGGCAGCTCTTGGGCACTGTGTAATCAGGTCACTGTTCCAACTTTTCTAACGTGGTGTTATGCTTTAGGAGTCTTTAACTACATGAGGCATTTTTATTCCTTAAATTATTCTTGGTACTCTTCTTTGCACACTGTCCAGTTTTTCAGCCTTTTAAAAACAAACAAATAAATCCAAACCAAGCAAAGTCCACCACAGATACTGGAGTTGAATATCTGATTCTAGTATAGGTCTCCCCTGCACAAGGCAGGTAGCAATCTTTTTGGTACTTGTACTCAGTCTTCACCCATTTATACAAGCAAGGACTGAGTTTAATCTGTTGTCACAGTTGCCGTTCACCTACTTACCTCTGCTCAGTCGTTTTAGAGTCGTCATGTTCTGGGATATGTTCTCTGGTAGTGCTAGTGTGGTCTGTGTTCCTTGTTCTTACATTTTGTATTTGGATGCTCAACTGTGTGTGTTTTCATTAAACTATTATGATAAAAGCATTTGGTAACACACAGAGGTTATTTATATAAGCACTGGGAGATGTCCGAGCCAGCTCTCATTTAACTGCTAGATGGGAGTCTGGTTGTAGTAACACAAAATTAATTCAGACTAACTCACTTTCTTTCTGAGTCTTGAGCTAGACTCCTGAATTCAAGTGTATCGAGTTGTGTGGTGCAGCAGTTCTTGTGTTGGGATGTAGGTTTCTGCAGTGGAAGAGCACACAAGTCTCAAGAGATCTCAGTTCTTATGTTTTATACTTATTCATTAGTTCCATTTAAAAAATCATCATCTAAACCAAAGGCCTCGGATTTAAAGACTGTACCTAAGTGTCAGTGATACCGGCCATATGCTGTGATACACTGATGTACAACAATATGGCAGTCTTTTTGAGACTACGAAAGCCAATGTATTTGCATGGAAACTTCAGGGATATGCCTTCTCAAATAGGTGCACAGTTTCAGAAGATGCCAGAGAAGACCTGGTGTGGAAGCAATGCTTTAAATTTGAGGCCAGCTAATGCTGTGCTGTACTCACAAATCTTCCTCCAGAACACAAAATGAGAAGAAATAACTTGGACATTGAGTCATCAGTCACCATGTGATAGAAACTGAGTCCAGGGCAGTCTACAGAGTATTGCCATTGCTGGTCTCAGGAGGCCACAGAATACCTGGCACCAGTCTTGTAAAATGTCATCAGCTATAGCCATAACAGCACTGGTGAGGCATAGTAGGGGAATGGAGTTTGCTCATGATGCAGAGGGATCCAAGGAAACATAGAAGGAACTTTTCACTTGGCAGGAAGATTTCCTTCCTCACTTCAGCTCTGCTGTGTCTTTCCTGTTCCCTGGTGTGATAAACCTACAGAAGACTACAGTAACAGACCTCTGTGCTTTTCATTCTTCCTTAATTGTGGCTGACTGTCAGTCCTCAGAAGACAGCAAATTTCCAACAGAGTCAAATTTTGTATCGCCAAATGAAAAATTCCTGGAAGGTACACAGAGCGAGCCTGGGATGCCCTGTGCTGTAGTGCGACCACCAAGCCTTTGCAAGGTCTGCGCGCACACAGATCCTAGTGTGCAAGTACGTGGCAGACAAACAGATCAAAATGCGGTGATCATTTCTTCTTGCAGAGGTCAGCAAACTGGAAACTGCAAGGTTCATACACCAAGCTTATGTCAGCACTAGGATCATACCGTTCCTGTTAGGGAATTGTGAAACCTCATCCAAATGTTGCTCGGTCTCTTACCATCTTGGTACCCCCTTGTGAGTCTGGTGCCTCTTTGTAGCATGGCTTGCATATAGTGACAGGACAGTGCTGTGCAAGCTTGGGAATTAGGGTAAGATGTGAACCTACTAGCAAGGTAAGTTAACAGCTCTATCCAACAAATGTATTGTAATTGTGAGAGTTAGAACCCACTGTTCCAACTGGAATATTACTTTTTGTTCTTTCCCCTGCTGCTTATTTTTCTCTGTCCTGTATGTCTGATCAGCTTTATTAGAGTTTCCATATTTTTTTTGGTTTCCGGGTACACCAGTTCTGTTTCTGGGATGAAATGGGGGATGTGGCCTGGGAAGGTGCAGTGGTCAGTGCCAGTTGTCTGGTTATTGCTCATGCTGCAGACAGACATCCAGAACGTAACCTAATTTCAGTAGAGAAACCCACTCTGTTTTGGAAAAGCAGCTGCTATGATGTCTTCCTGCAGCTTGAACACAGGTAGGAATACAACTGTATCAGTGAATTGGTGTTACCCTTCATCTTAGAAAGGCTTGGAGGAAGGTGTTCCTGGTTGAAACTCTGCTTGTGCCATCCCTTCTTTGTGCTGCATCTCTGGAGCTATAATCTTTCATTGCCATCCTTTTGGATGGTATCTGGAATATAAAGACTTACACATAAAAACTTACTGTGTTAATTCCTAAAAATCTCTTTGTAGCAGATTAAATGACCTTATATTGTATTCTAGAGTCATCCCTCCAAATACACATTTTATTTTCTAGTGTGATATTCCAATTTCACAGCTGTTAAATAGGTTGATAAAAATATGGAAACAAAACAGTATAGCTAGAGAGAGGTATAATTATTCCACTTTTGTTCAAGTGGTTTCAATGGAATCGTAATCTGATTTTGTTTTTAAATGAGAGTAAAACCAGCTGTTTTCTGCTAAGTGTAAGAGATTGTCCCTGTTTCCAGTATGGTAATTTTGAGGAAACGCTTTGCTTTGTTTCGTTAAAGACTGATGTAGCAATAGGAAGGTCATCATTTTCACTAATTGAAAAAGCCTCTACAAAGTACAGAGGTTTACAGAAATTGTAATTACAGGAGTCTTTAACCATGTAGTGTAGCATGTAGAAGCTACTTGTAAGACAGAGTCATCCTTTAGTTTTGAGATTACATTAAATCCCAGAGCCTGTAATTATATGCATGTTGCTAGCAGGAGCCTGTGCTGGGTTGATTGTGTTCATTGAATAGGGTCATTACTTGTTGTTTTTCTCCATAAGATCTGCAAGCATCCTGGACAGTCCAGTGCCATTTGCGGTACCTACTCCTTTCACTGCTTCTTCTGGGAGAACAAACAGACTACCTTGCCTCTGCTTTATTTAATTATATTTTGAAAAATTATAGCTTCTTTACTACTTGCCGTTTCAGAAGATAAGAGGACAAATTATTAATAATGCTTCAGAAAGTAAGCACTCTCTTCTGTCATCAGAAACCAAACGAAAGGAAGGCTGCAGCCATGTGTACGTACTAGAAATGGAGTGATACCTGTAATGGTTTGCAAGCTATTGGTTTCATGAAGAGACTTCTTTCTGAATTAAATCTCAACTAGCTGTGGCTGTGCTTAAAATTACGTTTGAGAGACTGCAACATACTTGAGCTACTGTTTCTTTTTGTAATATATATGGCATCTTCATATTTTATAAAATATATCATTAAATCAGACTTTAAAAAAAAATCAATTAAAATGTGATTTTCTGATAGAGTATAAAATGCTTTTATAAAAAGCTATACCAGAACGTGGTGATATTGACAGATTTTACCACCGGTTGTTTATAATACCTGCTGATTCAAAAAGGGTAACAGAGCTTGGAGTCAATAAGTAAAGATTTTTATTTTTTTTTCTTTTTCTATCCAGAAATCCCCTAAAATTATTTTTTACTAATCTGTCTCTAGGCAATGAAGCTACCATATTTGGATGATGCCACAGCAATGGTGTTTTGGCATCAACTCAGATCTTTAACAGATTTATTCTTGTCATACTTCCAGTACACACATGTCCTTGCTTTCTAACATGCCGCACCTTCTATGTGAGATGTTCTCTAGCAACGATCCTCTAAAGCCAGAGCACCTTTTATGACTTGTAATGACCTGTAAAGCCTTCTGCTGCAATGTCTGCGTGAAATTGCCCGACTGTTGAAAAAGTGGTTAATATAGCTAGAAAATAGCTGCTGTGGTTGATTTAATAAAAATGTAAATTTACAAGACCCTCCAAATTATGCAAAGCTGACAAGTTGTCCACGTCAGTAATCTGAGCGCTGGGGAATAACAGTGTTTTTATCGCGCTTTCCTTTTTATTCCCTCTCCCCATAGTGAAGGGGAATCTTTGTACTAGAGCAGTATCCATTGCAAAATGCTGGATTGACTGAAGCTGCTGCTGTATGGGAATACAGCTCTTCTCTTTGGGATGAAAAATGTTTAAAATCTGTTTTGTTAAGATGGAGATTCTTGGTTTTGTTGCTAGTTCTTGATTGATATAAGGATGTATCAGATACAATAGTGGAAATGTTTCCGTTCTCAAAACTGGAGTATCCATGTGGCCATTTGTTATTTTCAGAGCTGAAGTGATTCTTTTGTTGCTTAAAAATCTGACTTTTTATTTGAATAATGTGATAGGTGCCTGCGGTATCTTTTAAAGTGATGGAACAAGATATTGAGTTGTATACAATCTTAATGCTTTCAAATTTCATAATATTTCAGTTTTCTTATGCAGGAAGATCCACTAGATATCACTGTGTCTTCCTGACACAGGAGACATTCGATATCTGTATTTCTGGTTGCCTTAATGTTTTATTGAGGCTGTAGTTTGAGTACATTGCTGTTTTCATTGAACCTCATGGTTCTGGCTTTCTTTAAAAGTCTAGGGCGTTGGTGTACATTACTGTGACCAAGCAAGTAGTCTGTGGTGCATCTCCTTCAGAGTGGTAACACACAAACGTGACCCGTAAACAAAAATATGAGCATGCAACATCCCAAAACAATTAAGGCAGCTCACGTGGACAAATCCTGTGTGAAGGAAAAGAGGGGAAAGGGATGTAACTGCTTTCAAGATGCTGCGCAGTCAGTGTGTGAAAGGAGATTTTGCTTGATGCCATGTGAGGGAAATTTGACAAAAGTATCTTCTGGGTGTATATATTCCTACAAAATGGAAAGGTGTGAATATCAGAGTTATGTTTTCTGGATTAAAAAATGGATTTTTGGCAAACTTTATTTTTTTTTGCCAAACACAATTTGATATTTTGCAGAATTTGTATTCTGCACTGAATACTGTATTTCCACAGGAAATTCCTGATTGTATTTGAATGGCACACTATATAAAGGTTATAATCTGCAATTTAATTTAGAGAAAGTTCCTTACATAATTTTTTTTTTACCCTTCAGAGAAGTGTAATAGATCTTAACTGTTTTTGATTAATTTGTTTCAGCTAATGTGATCTGATAAGATTAACCAGAAGACGGTGTTACACAGGATATGTATATTATAATGCTTGTCTTGTCATAGGGAAATATAAGCTTCTTTCAGCTAGTGACCTTCTACTGAGTATTTATGAATACAAACTCAGTTGAGAGTATAGTTGTGTGTTATATATATCCTGGAGTTTATAAATAACCGTTCAGACTCCTGAAGAAAAGAATGACTGCAGTAATAAAAGTGATACAAATTCATGATGCTGTCCAAAAGGATCAAGATGAAAAAAAGAGATTTTTACAGATGAGCCCAGAGAAAATAGTAAGAACATTTGTAGCTCAGATAATTAATAAGGAAGAAATATAATTAGTAAAGACTTCAACATATAGAGTATAAATAAATTTTCAGTATGTCTGAAGGTTTTTGGTCTCCTAATATTACACTACCTACTCTTCCTCGCACAGACCCTTTTTTGTGGTGGTTTTTTTGGTTGTTTTTTTGTGTGTGTGTGGTTTTTTTGTTTTGTTTGTTGTTGTTTTGGTTTGGGTTTTAGGGTGGGGTTTTTTTGTTTGGATTTTTTTTAACCTCCTGAACAACCAGTTGAGTCCATCTGCAGAGTTGAATGACTGACACCTCAGAAAATAATGGCTGACTTTTGGATAGTTGAGACATTTAATAATCACAAAATCCTTAATTTGGTAAAAGAGCATATGTTCTGAGCAGTTAGGAATACCTGAGGTATACTTAAATTTATTTCAGAAGCAGGACTTTGAGCAAGAACAGTTCTGGCAATCCTGGTGATCACTTTCCTGCAAGAAGGTGGTAAAGCTGTGAGCAGCTTGAGTGTATATTTTAGCAATTGATGCAATAACCAGGTTACTTTTCTTGAACTACCAAAAACTAGAAAAAAACCCAACCCTGTAGTAAATACAGTCTGACATTACATTCAGTGCTATACTTGAACTATAAAATCTTTGTCTTATGAAATCTTTTTGAGGAATTCAAATTAGTACATGACCTCCTTTGGCAAGGACAGAAGAAATTGTCTGAAGAAACAGAAGCAA
Organism: Actenoides hombroni; assembly: GCA_024336885.1. Taxonomy (NCBI): domain Eukaryota; kingdom Metazoa; phylum Chordata; class Aves; order Coraciiformes; family Alcedinidae; genus Actenoides; species Actenoides hombroni. The sequence continues at coordinate 319,260 of WUAM01000287.1, forward strand.
AAAATAATCCTATTGATTTGGTTGGAAGTGGCTATTGCTGTGCTTCAGAAGCTATTTAGCATATGCATCAGTAATCTAGAAGTAGTAATAAACAATACAAAAACTTTTCGGATCAAGGACTACATCTCTGTTAGTAAAGCCTTATCTGATCAGGTCTGCAGCTGGGTAGTGCATACATATCACAGTTTCTGTATCATTACTGCAGTTTCATACATTTTTACATAATCCCATTGACGCTCAGCATGTCCCTTACACAAAGGCTTGATTTTACTCCTGTGCCTCAAGTCCAGTTTTCACAGCCTCCTAGCTCCACAAGTATGCTGGCTTTTGTTTCCTCTTGCAAGGGGACTGAACCAGGATAAGTCATGGAGTCACATCACAAAGGCAAGTAGTGAGTAATTCTTTCTCCTGGTGTAGACACAACCTCTAGCTGTTCTCTACACAGTAGAAATCCTTAAGGATGTCAAAATTCGACTCTGAAAGAGAGAAGACAAATTGGACTCTTTAGTTGAGAGCTGTTCATCAAAAACACCTTCTTTAGAAGGGCTAGGAGCAGCACTGCAGGCTCACCTGGCTCTGATGCTGGCAGATATTGGCAAGGTCCATCTCCAAAGAGGTGGGAGTGAAGACCTGTCTGCCTGAGGTAGGTAGTACTGAGCCCACACTCTACGCAGCGTTCCTTGTCTGTATTGAGTGGGAAGAATCAAAGAACAAATAGTAGAGCAGCTAAACAATCATCTTACAGCACCTTCTGGTTACCCTTGAGGTAAGGAGAGTTGTTTAAATGGGTCTGTTTGGGCATGACAAGATTTACAGCATTAAGGCTGGGCATCCGGCAGATGAAATAAGGATTCTAGATGCTGGTCTGCAGAAGGGGAGCAGCAAGTTCAGGGCAGCTTTGGCATTTCAAAGCTGAAAGAGCCATGAACAGGGACTGTATGCTGAGGCTGTATTCTTATGATGTTCTCTGGAACAGCTTTTCCAGTGGAGCAGAGAGAAAGGAAATCAGATACAGCGTGATATTGATTGGTATAATTGGTGTAAAGTCCTGTTATCTGAGAAGGAGGTGGCAAGAAGGAATGGTGGCAAATTTTCTCCTGAAAAAGCATATTGGCAGACAGAGAGCCACTTAATTCTTCTCTTGGTTTTGTCTTTATGGTGGGGGGATGAGAATATGCAGCTCCCCTCCAAGACAGTCCATGATGTTCCATTTTCTTTCTGGATTGCTAAATTGTACTGGCTTCGACCTCTAACTTCTTCCCGTGGTTTCACCCCTCCCTGTAAGCCCTGTCCACCCCTGGCTTGAGGGCTGCAGTTATGGGGCTCAAGTGTTCAGGCCACAGCTTCAGGTGCATCTGCTTTGCCACTGGATGGATTTTACAGCTGTTTGGTACAACAGCAGCTACAAGAAGCAATAACAAGGTTGGTGAACAGATGACTCGATTACCCCTGTCTGGTTTTAATGACAATGAAATAAAATCAATTTTCACCAGGCTTGTCTTGGCAGTTGCAATTGTGCTGATGGAATGTTTCACCTTGGCCTTGGAAAGATGGCTGTTGCTGTAACCAATAAAACAAAAATAAGAAAAATAATCACTGTAATAGTGAGTTGGAATGTGGGAAGCAGGGAGCCACTGATGCAGCGCGGGGTGGGAAGGGAGAGAGAAACATCTCCAAGTGTGAAAGCCGTCCGTACCTCCTGTAGCTGACAGTAGGTGTGCACTCTAACGCTGGACCATAACTTTAAATACAGAGATAGATAAAAGATGGCAGAATATAAACTGAGCAATTTTCTAATCAAAGCAGTGGGACAGAGTATATGAAGGCAATTTTAAATGTATCACCCAAGTGAAGCGGAAGTCTTGACAAAGAAATAATTATCTCTTGTTTTCAAGGAGAGCGTCTGATGCAGCACTTAGGTTTTGTGCATAAATCTGTCTTGACAAACTTTACATGGCTTATTTTGGTTTACTGGCTTTTTTTTTTTTTTTCTTTAGAATGGGTGTGGAGTTTTGGCCTTCAGTAATTTTTTGGTTCCATAAAGGTGGATAGAGCAGTGTGCTCCATTGTTTTCTGAATGAATTATAAAAGCAGGTTAATTTGCTGTCTGCATAGGCATAAGAGGATGTAAAACTCATGGTGGGCTGGAGAAGTCTTACAAAACCTAACAAATGGTGCAATGTTTGGCAAAATCAATTCTCAGGTGCACTAAAAGTTGCTCTCTTCTCTACCAGGGGTAGAAAACCTTATTTGCCATGTGTTTTCTATGCAGCATCATTTTATTTATTTTACTGTGACCAAGTGTTTGGCAGTCCTGCCCACACACAACAATCAGTCACTTCACTTGGACTCTCTCCCTCCCCCTGTGGTCTGTGCTTCAACAGATGTAATATACTTGTCTACAATTGTCAAAAAGCTTTCCTGGTGATAAAATCAACCTTTTTCTTGTCTTTTTCCATACAGATGTGTGAGATATATCTTTAATATGCTTAGACTGAAACATTTCCCATTTGAAATAGGCTCCTTCTCACCTGGAAGTAGGATTCCTGGTGGTTTTGCCCTATTTATCCAGAGGCAACTGTAAGGGAAAGGAAAGATGTGAGGAAAGAGGAGAAAAATTGCAACGTCTGCTGAAAAAGGGGGCCCCTTGCCTTGGTACAGCAACCATCACTCCCTGCACCGTCAGGGAACGCGGGAGACTGGGGAACGGCTCCCTCTAATTTCTGCCTCTGTGTGTGCAGTTGGATGCTTTCTAGCTTTTAAACAAATCCTGCTTTTTAAGCCTTCCCTCTCCTCACGCGGGTTGTGGCGGTGGCAGCGGCGGTAGTAGTGAATGACACAGCTTTGCCAGGTGACACGGAGCTGATCTCTGCATCAGCCAAGAGGAATTAAGCTTTGTCACTCCCCACCGGGGCTACCTTTCGCCTGGTATGTGCGGGAGGAGGAATTCACCAGCTTCTGCTGCATTCACCCGCGCGGAGCCCTGAGCGCGCTTTGCAAGGGGAGGCAGGCGGTGAGAATGATCGCTGTCTCTTTTAAATGCCGCTGCCAAATCCTGAGGAGACTTGCTAAAGGTAACCTGCTTTCCTTCTTATTCATTCAGGGGCTCCGTTGCAACCTTCCAGAGACGCAGCCTGATGTTTTTACTTTTAAATATGACCGTCATTCCAATTTACTGTCAGGCAACAAAGAACTCTGAATACAGAAAGGTGTAGGGGCTCCTTCAGTGAAAACCCTCACGTGTCCCATGCTGTGCTCTTGCTAGGAAGATAGGTTCCTGTTTCCTTCTTCTCTTTGGTTTGGGGTTTTTTTAATTGCTAAATTTTTTTTCCTAAGTGGTGTGATAAAGTTATTGTGGGGTATATTTGTTTTGTATTTCTGCTAACCGCTCAAAGAAGTCCCTCCTAGGTCAGATCATGCTCTGCTTTACTGGGAACAACTGACAGCAATATTCAGGACCTATATCCAGGATGAGTTTCTGTTGTTTCGTGTCTTTCATAAGCTATTTCTATCTATGCTTCAGATGCCAAAGGCTGTTGTATGGGGTGAAGTACAGACAGCAGCATGTGTTTTTTTTCAGGGCTGCTCTCACATGTCACACTTGTGAAGTTAATTTGCTTGCTAGAGCAGTGTGCATTTTATGTTACTGTAAATCTCTGTAGTCTCTGGTTTTATCACTCAGAACTTTAAAATACTGCCTGCATCTTACTCTGAGTCCTGTGTGATTATTAAAGCAGCTATGTGAAAACCTGTCTGGATAAGACCTCTTCCTTCTTCCAAAATGAGTATCTTAGTTTCTAAAAATAGCTTAATTAAAAAAAATCTGTTATGTTTAATATTTTTTCCTTCTCTGTGTAAAAAGGTTTGGCTTGGGATTTTGGTTCCTTTTTTTTTTCTTTCTTTTTGTGGAAACTTCCAACATTATAGTAGCATTATGTGTCTGTAAATAAGAAGCATCTGTTTTTTAGCTCGGGTACTGTGAAATACTTAATGGCCATTACTGTGCAGCTGGAAACACATCCGTATGTGAATGAAACTATTTGTATCAGCCTAGCTTGAAAAATCAGAAATCATTGATTATTAGTCAGTATAGCTCAAAATCAGTCAGTATTTTATTCTGTGGAAGTGTGAAAGAGTAAGATGCTAACACAATGAGATCAGTTAATGGGAAGAGAAGAATATGACAAAAAAACTTACATAATGCATTTTTTTCTTGTTTAGATTGCTGTATGGGGCCACATTGTTAAAAATATACAAACTCAAATATTTATTAATCATTCCTTCCTCTGTAGATTTGCTTCTCTTTCCAATCTGTGCTGGGTAATGCCTGTTTCTCATGTGTAAAATGTTCGTATTTTGGTAGCTCTATTACAGATTTATCAGGTTGGAAGTCAGTGTTTTCTTTTTTTTCCTGGTTTGAGTAGAGGAACCTTTTTGTCTGCTGATGTCTTTATAAGACAGATCTGGGCACTAATTTAGTCTCTCACTGATGAGAGTTGTTGCTTCACTTAAATACAGTTTCCCTGGGAATAATCAATATTCTTATACATAATAGCCATCTTAATTCTTTCATGCTTCCATCATTCAACAGAACTTAGGCTAGTCGTTTTTTTGCCTTTGAAATAATCTTAACTTCCTTTGAGACTCCTCACTCTTCCACTCCCTCCCAATAGGAACAGGCATGATACTATTGATTTTTTTACATTAAATAAGTGTGCTTTATGCCTGTCTTACTATTAACAGTCCGTAGAAAAAAAAAGGCAGTTTAGAGGTATGTTCATATATTGTCCTGTAAGTCTTATGCATGCTGGACTGGAGTTGCTCTCCTAGTGACAGGCTCTTGGATTTTCATCATTTTGAGTAAAATCTTTGTTCTTTTAGCCAACTCTTCTGTGTTCTGTGGCCTTGGCTTTTGCCTATCAGACACCTGTTATGGACTGCTCAACAGTCAGGCTAGCAGAGGACAGAGGTGGACCTTCACCTTGTTAGTGTGGAGAGGACTCTTGCCACCAGCTGGTAATCTCCTGCTGCTGCATCAGCTGGGGCATCCCCTGTTCTTCTAGCTTGCTAGTCCTGGGGTTTGGCTCTTTTCATTGAATTCCTTTGCTCCAAAAGCAATTTCCCTTGCTTTAGTACTTTTCCCCAGCCTGTCTCTGCTAAGGTCTTTTTCTTCTGAGATGATCCTGCACATTTGTGCAGTTCCCCAAAATAGTTTTTCTACTGCCTTTCAGGGTCTGCCATGGTGAAAAGAAATAGGTGTGCTACACACTTGGTTAAGTGTCCTGTGTTTTTAGCAACTGCTACACGTGCAGTTAATTGCACATCTGAAAGTGGAAATACCTGCTTTCCTTTGTGTATGTCATTTTTCATGCCTGTCTTGACAAAGTAAGCTTGTAACTTAATTTATTGTTCTTTCAGATAAGGATGCAAATGGAAATGCCTCATCTGGGTAACTGGAAACTCTCCAAAAGCAATTCTTACCAACAGGGAGCTGTACAGGCAGTATTGTCTTTTACAACAATTACCCTCATCCTGTACTTCATCTTAACCTTTCAAAGCAAAAAGCAAAGCTGTGTCTCTTTGGATTGCTACGCATGCTTAGTTTGTCATTTCAAAACCTCCATCAGGAGAACATTCAAGTGTTCTGAGTGAATTTAAAGGCAAAAATACAATATAGTTGCAAGCATGCTCTCCAAAACCTGGTCAGTCACCTACTACTTCCTTCCCATATGCCTGAGTCAGACCCTGCAGCATGACAACCAATACCTCTTGTCCTCAAATCCAAGGTTATCCCCAGATGGGAACATTGTTCTCTTTCTCTGTCCTCAAATTTAAGCCAATTGTAGGACACAGGCTTAGAATCACAGATGATTTGGGTTGGAAGAGACCTTCAAAGGTCATCTAGTGTAACCTCTCTCCCCTCCTGGTCCTCCTGATGTGACTGTGTACTTCTCCCATGCCGTATGGCCTCTCTGGGTCCAAGGGCCTCAGCTGAGGCTGCTGTACACCAAGTATTCTTCCATATTTTCACTGTATCAACTATGCCCTCTTTGGGCAAAATATGTGGCAAACAAGAAATGCACAATAATTACTCATGTATGAAATTTAAAATACGATGAGATTAGTTCCCTTAATGTGTATCACACTTTAGTTTTGTGAGTCTTTAATGTGGAGGTTAATGTATTTTCAGTACTGAAATTGCATGTTACCAAGCTTAGGCGAAGCTCTGTACCTGTGTCCGTTAACAAGCCACCGTGGAAGAAAAGTACTCGTTTATTTGATGATGTAATTTGCATGAAGGATGCTGCATGAGACCCTTGTCTCATATATGCTGAGACATGATTTGAAATTAGGTCTAGTCTAGGTAAGAACCAAAAAGACACTCCTGATTTTTACACCAGTGTGTTGTTTCTACGTTGGTGTGTTATTTCTGTGCTACTTTTCAGTTACACTTTTTTTTTTTTTAACAGCAGTTAAAATGCTTAGGATTGGAGTTTGTGCTATAGTTACTTGATTTCTTTCATGCATAAATATCTCATGCTTTTACTTTGAAATACTGCTGGCTTGGTCCCCTTTTAGTTGTGATTATCTGTATGTATTTGGAGATAATATATATGTGTATGTATATATCTTTTAAACAACGCTGAAAGTGGTTAAGTAGTTCTAAAAAGAGAAAAGGTATCTTCTCTACCATATTAGCTACTAAAATTTACACCGAGAAGAGGTTTTTTAAATTTTTATATATTCCTTTAATTTTGTATCTCTTTCCTATCCCAAAAGAGCAAGGTAAGCCAAAAGCTATATTAAGAATCTGAAGTAGTAGCCATTTTTATAGATCTCCCTGTGAGAAGTACTGGGCTTGTGGAGAATGGTAACATATTTGGTCTAGCTGAATATAAGGAAATGCCACATTGGAAGCTGTAAGCGCAGACACAAATCTACTCTTCGTACAGCTGCTTGTATTGTAGAGGGGGTTTTTGTGTGGTGGAGAAATACCAGGTCTTTTTCCCCCAGATTTATTTCTGTAAGACCTTGGGCACTTAGCAGTACACTACGCCTACCGAAGAGTCTGTGGGTAATCATTTACATTGAATATACATGCTAAATCGTAATTGCACAATTTACAGTAATTATGTGAAGTGTAACAGTGTAGTACAATAGTGAAAAGTTGCTGAAATGTGTAAGCTGGTCAAGTTTACAGCTAAATTAACCACTTCATAGTTTAAAAATTGCCTTTCAAGCAGTGCATTACTGTGGTTAATTTATGTATGGACATGTTTGGTTTTTTCCTTTATTAGCTCCAAGAACAGGTCTTATAGGAAACTGTATCTACTGCCTAAGTTGGTTACAGAAATGTGTCTCTTTGTTAGAGGCAGGAATGCATTTTTTAACATACCCAGATCAGTGCAGTTATTTTGGATGTTATTATAATGGAAACAGAATAAGAGCACTTTGCTAAAGATGTCAACTGCTGTTAAACATCACACAGCGTAAGGAGCTGAGTGGTCTGCCTTTCACCCATCAAAGCTTTATAGTGTGTCTTCAGGATAATTTATCACCTACTGCGCATACAGATCCTTTCTGCAGACATGGATGTTTATGCTCCCAATATATTTCCAGTACAGTGAGATAAAGGAAGCCTAAAAGGCAAGATGGTGCACTCCAGTTTACGAGATGATCGGTTATCTAAAATTTGGTGAGGGGCCTAAAGCATCACAGGATTAATTCTGAATGTAGTTGGATGTAGGTTATACTTTGCTTTGTGCACAAGCAGCTACAACAAGGACAAACCCAGATTTATTTTTCTTTTTATGAGCATGAAATTAAAACGGTGTTAAAAGACTTGACAAGGAGGCTGTGTAGTATCTTACTGCAAACTTTCCACTGTTCCAAAGAATCAGCCCTGGTTGTGATAGCAAGTTGCCAGCCAATACATTATTTTAATAGCAATTCTGATGGTGTGGCCTTTTTTTGTCATTATGTTGTTTATAAAAATACAAGTTCAATGTAATAGAACTGAGTCGACAGCTGTCTTTGAATGGAGTAAAAATCACAAATAACTATATCTGTACGGACTTCTCAACATAGGTTAATTCCCTGTCTTTCTAAAATTAGTTCTTAATATGCAGAAAACTCTTTAAGTGTGCCAACAAGTTCTATAAATAGGCAGTCAGCATGGATTTGCTGGCTTTGTGCATTTGGTTGGGGTTTTGGAAATATGCTCTGAGGTTTTTCATATGAAACATCTGTTTGTACAAATTGTCCACATCCCTAATTTTTTTCCATTATATTTTTAAAAGATTCTTCTCAGTAAGCAAACTGCAATGAAAGAGTGGAAGCCAAATCTAGAAACTTTCTTTTCTGTTATCATGTGGGAACTTCAGGACCACTTTGAGCATTGCAGCCCTTTGATTTTTTTTGGTTGGGTTGGGTTTTTTTTGTTTGCTTGTTTGGGGTTTTTTTGTTTGCTTTGTATTAACAGCAACAACAACAAAAAATACTGAGAGACTGTCAGGGAAAAAAAAAAAAAAAAAGGAAAGGCAAAAAGTTCACCATGATCTGCCCCGTGTCACCCAGCTGGTCTGTGGCAGTCTGGGATACAACCCTGTCCTCCTTACTCCTGTTTCTGCATCACTGGTTAGGAACAGTTGCTGAAGTTGGCAGAGAAGAGTGCATGACTTTTTCCCTTCTGGATTTTTCACCTGTCCTGTCTTTTTTTATTTGAACTTAAAGCAATCCTGACTAAAGGTGCTCTTAAGATTACTCCAGAATAGTAAATGCTTGTGATATGATAGGTGAAGGAGAGGGAGAGAGATGAATTTTTAAGATGATGCTCTTTCTGTAACTGCAGTTTAGGTTTTCCAGCATCATGCATGTGTAGAACAAAAGAGGCGGATTTATTATATTTAATGAGTACTAGTCATTTGCAATATTGTCTTACTATTCAAAAGAATTCTTTGAATGTATTGTTGTAAGAAGTAATGGAGGACAAAAGATTTTCTCTCCTGCAGCAAGCTGATCCCAGTTCACAAGTTCAAGCAATATTTCTTCACTGCTAATATATTCAAGAACTGGCAAACTCTTTATTAATTATTCAGGATGATCTAAAGTACAGCAGCATATTAACCAACCTGTGTGGAACTGACAGAAAAGAAAGACATAAAAATGCTTTCCAAATCAAGCACATACTACTTAAAGCCCTGACGGTCTGAGGATATGTGTATGACCATGGTTCTGCAGAGAAATTATCTCTGGTTTAGATAAGCTGATATAATTGTGTGCAGATACCTGTATGGTGTGAAGAGAAAGCTGCAAACAGTCATATAAAGAGATGGTAAGTGGCCATTAGCTATCTGATCTCTATGAGATGTTAGTAGCTGGTGTCTGATATGGCAGCTCTGATATCTGTTGCACAGGTAAGATACGCCACGTCTTAAGTTGCATAAGATTTTTTCCCAGTGCATTTGGATTTGCAGGAGCTGGGTGGATCATAGAAGTGCTTGGCTAGTTCCTGCTGAACATCTTGCATAGGAGTTCAGCAAGTATGTTGGACGTTGTGCCTTGTCCCCTAACTGTGTGGTGTGGATAGCAGTACTTCTCTCAAAAGCATTCTGAAGAAAATGAAAACAAGATCATTATGTGGCAGTTTGTAGGCTCTCTAAGTATTAAAGATTAAATGGAGTTACGAAAAAAAATATTTTACTGATAAGTTGTGCCAGTTTTGATACAAATGCAGGCAAGACATTTGAGCTGCAAATAATGAAACATCAGGCTGGCTCATGAGTGGGGTATCGCACAAACATCTTTCTGAGTACCACCCTTCCTTCAGGATAGAAGTGCGGTGCAAATATTTCATGAGTTTATCATCAGTGTCATTGCTGTTTCAAATAGTTCTGACAGATGTAAGAGGGCAGAGACTCAAAAATACTCCAGCATCTCATTTCTGTGAGTAACCCAGTCTGGGTGAGCAACCCCGAGTGGCATAGGAGGTGTGAGGTAGTTGGGAACGTGTCTATTAGGTACCATGGGATAGACACTGCAAATTTTCCCAGTGTGTAAAAACATCCACCTATCCTTGCATTCTCGTGAGAGCACTGGATTTTTCTTTGCAACTGAATTAGCTCTCTGCCTGTGCCTATTGGTGTCCACGGGAATTTTTATTACTTTGACTCAAGTGTCTGAATTCCACAGAATTACGGGAACAGAGGTGAAGTCTGAGGAGATATGGAAAGGAGAAGAAGGGTGGCATAGGATGCATTGCAGGATTTTGCTCTGCAGTCAGTTGGTAGGGCCAATGGTGAGTGCACTGGTTGTGAGCTAAGCAGAACTGAGCTGCGACCTGGGGAACAAGCACCAGGAGGACGAGATGAAATGCTGCCCGGAGCTTTGTGGAGCAGATGGTGGACAACAGGGAAAAGAAGAGAGATGAGGGGGATGTGAGAGAAGCTCATCCTGGGGGCACAGCCTCTGCTGCTGGAAAGGCACATGCAGTGTGAGGAGAGACAGGCACCTGAGCTGCCAAGGGTCAAACAGTAGGGGTTAAAGATTGGTCATTTTATGAAAATGTTTTATCCCATATAAAGTTAAAGTCTATGATTATTTAGTAGTACTTACCTAGTGTTGTGGGAGGCCTCGACTTGCCCGAGGGATTAGCATGAGAATTAGATAGCTAACCTTGAATGAACATCTGTGTACCCTTGAGGAGGCCAGACAGTCCTGAGAAAAGAACCACCAGTTCACAACCAGGGAAAGCTTCTCAATGTTGTAACAGAAAGCAAGCAGTACCCAATTGTGGACAGGTGGGCTTTGATTGGGCCAGTCAGGTGTGGGCACTTGGTATTAGAATGATTATAAAAGGGCTTGCAGCCACGGGAGCACTTGCAGCAGCAGCATTAGAAGAAGCAGAGCAGTAGAAGCATGAGTGTTTGAGCCTTCTGAGAAGTGTGAGAGTTTGTGTGAGTGTGTAGTCCATCTTCAACGATGGCATGTTGAGCCATACTTCCACAACCTAGACATTTTAGAAATGTATTATGGGGTGATGCTTCGGGTGGTAATGGGTTCTTGTTCCTCATGTGCCCAGGTTCAGTAGGGAAAGATGGACTGGCTTTCTCATGTGCTTTATAAATATTTAGACTGGGGATCTGCTACATCTCAGATACTCCCTGGAACAGGGATAAGAGCATACTTGTCTTTTTAGGCAGATTTCTGCATTTTTGCAGCTTAATCTGTCTCCCGGCATGACTCCTGGGAGTAGTGCTCCCATCTGCATTTCATTCTGCACCACTGTGGCGGTGCTGACGTCTTTGTGCTCGCAGAAAGTCCCACTTATAGGCACAGCCCCTAAGCAGACAAGTCTCTCTGTCAGTGTAGGTTACAGCACTTCTCTGAACAGCTGGAAGTAAATCAAGGAAAGGCAACCTCATTTCTGCTGCCCTACCTGCATTCCCCATGGGAGTTTTGCTGGCCCAGGGGACACGTAGGGAGGACTGCCCTGGGTGAAGACAGTCCCAAAGAGCTGAGTTCATGAAGGTTGTGAGCAAAAAGAAACTTCTTTGAAATTTTTTTTTTCCCCCTCAAGGGAAAATGTTAACTTTGGAAGTAATTAACAATGTTGTTGTAAAATCTTTTACATTTATTAGGAATATGAATGATTATGACCTTCTGCATTATCACATTGAGTTACCACAGGCACCATGTTATTCCCTCATTCTTGTGAGTGCATTAAGTTTTAAAGATGCTTGTCCCTTTTCTCTCTGTTCTTCTTTTGGGAGTTTGCTTTAGAGTATTATTCCTCTAATATTTAGGAACCTTTTAAGACTCTTAACTTATTCAGTCCTGGGTGAAGGCTAAAAGAAATCTTCAGCCCAGAAATTTGTTACTACAGAGAAAGGGTAAGTATTATCTAAGTCTCTACTGCAGCCTCTGTATTTTGTCACTTGAAGTGCTCACCTGTAGTTTTTATTAATGCTGGTTTTAGTAGAAAAGGAAGCTTCCCTGAAAGTGTCTTGGGGCAGAAAAATTACTCCAGTTTGGACTGATTATGAAAAGGCAAATGCCTAGGCATCATTTTGTGGGGAAAAAAGTGTTACTGGAAATAACATCTCATCTAACAGTCTTACTCTGCCTTAGCTTCTCAGTGGTGAATAGAGAAAGATACTTTGCAAAGAAATACCAGCTATTCTAGTGACTGAATTACCATACCGCATTGGTAAATGTCACCAATAAAACACAGCTTAAATCCACAGTACTCTCAAGGAAACATTTATGCTTTTAATGAACTAGAATTTGACAGCCCTGTCTGGCAGAAGAAATTCTTTCCAGCATTTACATTTTGGGGGGGGGGGGGGGGGGACACCTGTTTGTTTTGTGCCGTGTGAGAGTTAAAAAAATTTTTGAAAATAAAGTGGGGGCGTGGGTTTTTCATATAACAAAAAAACAGGGGAGGAATAAAAAAGGGGGTTTT